>QVTF01004165.1:27500-230257 GCA_003573665.1 Oxygymnocypris stewartii | reverse complement strand
TGCATTTAACATTTCTGGGTGAATTTTTTTCTCATCCGGGGGCGGTATTGTTACAGTTTTGCTTTTTAGAAGCCAGGATAAGATTACACAGGGAGTGTACGCCTCATTTACACTCGCCCATAGCGTTTAACATAATAAAGTTGACCTTTGACCTGTTGCTGAAGTCCAAAACCCCCGGGTGCACGTTGGTCACTATCTTACAATTTACTTCGTTTATTTAATAATGACAGACAGTGGACAAAATTGCCTTTTTTTAATGCACTTTTGTTTTAAAAAATTAATTATATTTAAATATTTGTATTTTATTTATGTTTTTGGTTTTAAGTTTTTGTTATATTAAATAAATATAACTACATTTGTATTTATTTATTGCATGAATGAATAAATTAAAACATTATCATATCGTATTTTGAAAGTGCTCCAAATACTTAAAAATAAAATGCATTGCTTCATAAATACTATATTTTAACTATAGTCATATACATGTCATATTAGTCAAGTTGCATTGTCTTGTGTCATATGAAACAGTGGGTCTCACCTGTACCTTCATGTTTTTTCTGTCATTCTCTCTTTCTCTTCCACTGTTAGATTTCCCTTTGCTTCTTCCCCTGGGCTTCTTCCCTCTGTTCTCTCTTCTGTTCTCTCTCTCTCTGCTGAAGATCAGGTATGCAAACATCCCTGCCCTCCAAGCATGCTCCTCTGACATAAGGACACTGACATCCCTTATGTCATTTCTCTCAGATTGATGTGTGTGTGTGTGTGTGTGTGTGTTTACACGAGTTGAGTAGTTCAGGGCCATCTCACAACTGATATTACACCCCTTCCCCTCCTGCAGGACCTGAAACCGGGCGACGTGACCAGCAAACGCAATCTATGGGAAAACAAAGGGTCCTCTGCTACCAAGGTAACCAAACATCATTTTCCCCCAATCAGCCCGACTCACTCTCTCGCTCTCTTATATTTATACACATAAAATGTTTCATATGCCCCTGGAGAATGAATTAATAAAGCACGTATTTGTCCAAACAACAGGCTGTGGGTTTTTACAGCCCTTCAGGCTTGCCATTAGGCCTTTGGAGACAGTTACAGTCATAACACCCAGTCTAGCATGATATCTGCAGTATAATCGCGGAGAATAACATTGCCATAACATTGCCTGTGTGTTTTGTGTTTTAAGCCGTCCCCTTGCTAGTTGTCTACCGATCTGACCACCTTGAGGAGGTAAATGTTACTCTATTGCACAGAAATGCAGTGTTTGATGAGCCACAATTCATGCATTTATCACAGGATGGCTGAGGAGCTGGCTATTTTAATTTTTACAGAGCTTCTCACACTTTCTCGCTCACTACCACGAGAGCAGGTGATTGGTTTGCAGGAAGGAAGTGCTTTAAAATCACCGGGAGTAACTCCTGTGGCACTAACTGACTTTTAATTAAGCTCTGCCCACCTTAGCTTCATTGCTCACTCAGACAAGCAGTATAATCTATCTAATCTGAGATTTTCAGGAAACTGTGATTATTCAGTATAATGTCCTCATGAAGTGGAAAAAGTGTGACATGGTGAAGCATCTTGTATATGCAGTTTTGCAAGTAAAAACCTTAGAAATTATTTAATTATTCAGTAATGTGATCAGAAACTGGAAAATAATTAAGTTAAATGGTTATAACTGCAAACAGCCTTTTTTGTAACATTTTCGCAACAACAAATGTCAAATTTCAACAGCTCACAGCGGTACTGTCAACTTAATAGTGACTGTTGCATCTGCTGACCTGAATCAGTGTAAATTACCACTGAGCGAATGTAGATCAAGCTTTATTTAATGATTTTGAAAAGGAAATTAACATTATAAGTGACTTGGCAAATATTTGGGGAGGGGGGAATATTAAAAAACATAAATAAATTAAAATATTACATATATTATAATAACTAATAAATATTGTATTATAAATATACAATTTAAATGTAAAATTCTATTTAAAACTATCCAGACACACCGGACTTCTATAGAAGCTCATTAAAAATGTGCAAAAGTTTGTTGAAATGATCCACAGAGCTTAGAGAAGGAACAGTTTCACCTTCCCTCTCTCTTCCATTCTCTCTTTTTCCCGTCACACTTGGGTTTAACACCCATCACCCCTTAACAAAGGACTGCCTGTTGTGAGAAGATCTATTTTAACACCAGCATGGGATACAGTTGACCAAATATGGCAGTCATGCACACACACACACACAGACGTTCACAAACACACGCACAGGTCATGAATAGAAACCAATTCGAGTCGATCCCCATCGTCCTGAACCTGAAAAGGTATTCCCACTAGCCCTGGCCTTCATATTTGTACCTCCACAGATCAAACAGATAATAACGGTAGTCATTCGGAGTGGGCAGCTCTATATTTGGATCAGGCACAATAGAATTCACTGCTGGACTGTCAGCGAGGCGTCAAGATCAGGCCAAGGCCGCGGTTAGCCACAGACTGCAGTTTTGGCCCCGAGTGCTTAAAGGACTGGTAAATGGTGACGTAAAGAGCCTAATGAAGGGAAATCTGTGGTCATAACCGCACTGATGTTAGCAAAACCAGCAGTGCTGTTTGGTCAGGAGTGGAAGGAATGAGGGTTTCACTTGTATGTGAATCTGGAAAAAGAGCGCTTTATGAAACCATGCTAAGCATGTTCCTGTCATTGTACACGCAGCATGTCGGCCACAAGCGCTTTCACTGATGACTTTTTGGAGCACACAGGCACAAAAGAAGTAAAATGTCAAATAAAATGTGAAGGCGTAAGTGGAATAGCAGACGGACGGGCTGGGAAGGGCTCAGCCACACTGATTAGCACATTAAATTCTATTTATGTTAATCATATTCTTTCCTCTCTGTTTCTCTTTCTCCCGTTTTCCATCTCTCTTTTTGATTTAAACTTCACCCAGGTCACAAACAGAGAGACCAAATCCGTCACCAATGGTAAGTGATGACAAGATCAAATGTATTTGTGTCAACTCAAAACTGTTGCATGATGCAATTCAGTCACAGGCAATAGAATGTATTTGATGCTTCATATACTTTTATGACAAGTAAAGATTTGGACCAATAAGATTTCAAAGTGGACAGGGCAGTGATTCGGGATTTCTGCAGGACTCTTAAAGAGTTCTTAATCCATCTTAATTCATCCTTCTACAAACGAAGGCCTAAAAGGTCTTAAATCAGAGAGAAAGTCCTCAATTCATAAAGCCATGCATTAAATGTTGCATACACAGCAGAAAATCATATCTTCCTCTGTATTTTTGATTTGTTCTCCAGTACAACTGTCTAAAAATATTGTAAATCAAGATACATTTAGATGCAAATTGAACATATGAAGTCTTGTTTTCTGAGAAATTGAATAATACTGAGTTAATGCTTAATCTAAGAATAAACACCGGTCTACTGGTTATTGAAAACTAGCTTCTCAAGGAAATGTATCATGAATTAAACTCTTTATACATTCACATTGGAAAACAATAAGATTAAAAACTGCATTTTGATCAGAAGGTAAGATATTTCCATATTCTAGTGGTTAGGAGCAGAGCAAACCATTTTGTTTTATTTTATTTATTTATTTATTGTAAAATGAATACAAAATTTCTGAGATCTGTTAGAAGATGTATTTCCAAACTTTGAAGCATGCTAACACAAGATTTTACATTTATTGACCATTGTGTTCCATTCAATGTATTCCTTAAACTGTCTTGAATTCATCTTAAGTCTTAAAATGACCCGTATAAAACTTGCAGAAAATAATATTAACATCATCAAATTTATATAATACATTTTCATTTTAAATAGTACATTTATAGCACATACTTAATTAAATTACCTTGAAATGTAATTACAGAAAACCAGTTAATGTTGTAGTTTCCATTTACCAATACAAAATTGTACCCAAATATGTGAAAAGAAAGGTCAATGATCATCAAAATGTCTCCGTTTGATAAAGATTCAGATGTACCTGAAAGAGTTTTAGCTTTTAGACAAAAAAAGGCCAAAGCTTGCTTGGTCAGGACACTTTGTAAGTTTTTTGTGCATGTGTGTTTGCATTATAGTCTATACATCTATCTGTGTCCCTGAGGTCAAAATGAAGTCCTGCTGTGAAGGGCAGTTTCTGCCATATTGCACAACACCCACAATCCACTCTGCCTGGAGTCCCTGCCAGGGATAAATCATCGCTGCAGGCACGTCGTTCACCGGCTGCAGTGTTTTCAAATTCCTCTTGGACATTGTTTTCTATTTTGAATAGCGGCCATTTGTTCCTCTAGATGAGGACGCGGTGGCCTTCGGGCGTGCCAAGCGTTTTTTTGGGTAATGGGCGACAGGACATTGCTTTAGCCTGGCCTGGTGTGGCCTTCCCTCCCCGCTCTGCTCGTCTCAGTATCAGGCCGGGGATTCTGGGCATCTATCAGTGCCAGCAGGGCTAAAACTGCATGTTTGTCACATTACTGCATGGGGCGGTAGAAGATTAGCATGCCGTATGGAGATGTCATCAAAACTTAAATCCTTCCAACCACTTAAAAATGGTCCGACGCCGCACATTTAAGAGATTCTTTGAGCTGTTTTTAGCTCTGGAGCATGAAAAGATCACAAATACACAAAGCTAATTGTACAAAGATGTTTCATTGTCTCAGATTCTTGGCTTAGTGAGGAATGTAACAAACACACATGATTTAACCATCTTAAGGGGACATAATATAGCCAGGTCCCATAAAAACAGGCAACAATCATGTTTTGTATGATAATCTTTCTTTAATATTTTGTTAATAATTTGGGTAAAATTTGACACCTACTTATTTGTTTTGATCACAAAATGCAGTAAAAACTCAAAAATATTTTAATGAAATTTAAAACAAAATCTATTTAAATGTAATTTATTCCTGTAATCAAATCTGATTTGTAATCAATCAAATGTTCTGCATTATTACTCCAATCATTCAGAAATAATTATAATATATTGATTTCCTGCTTAAGAAACTTTTATATTATTATTTTTGTTATCAATGCTAAAACAGTTGTGCTGCTTAATATTTTTTAAAGACCATGCTACTTAGTATTCTTTTGATCAAAATGTTGAACACAACAGCATGTATTTTGTGAATTCAAATTGTTATTTCTAATCTCTATTTTAATGTATTATTGCATGTATAATCCTGCATAGTGCATATTCAGTTTGCATTCAATTTTAATTTCTCTTTTGTCTTTTAACAGGAATGGGCCATTAACCTTTCAAAGACGCCCGAGAGGCAGGGACCAAGAGAATGCACAACATTCCTTCTTTTTTTTACTTGTATTAATACCAAAAAAAAAACTATTCAGGCATTTTATACTGCCAGGAAGATCTATGTGAGTAGACACAGTATAAAAGAAAAAAACAAATATATATATTATCACTGTATTCACAGGTCACCGTCTTGCACCATCATAACATAAACACATTGCCTTTGCATGTAACTGAAATCAAGGCTGTGAAAACAAGCGTCAAAGTAATATGTTTAGATTATATAACAGCAGCCAACTCAAAACATTATGAGATTCCTTGATAATGAGGACGAGGAGTTGCATTCCGTTGTCTTTTGTCCAGTCACATTCATTTTAAACATGTTAGTTACCCTTCTCACCTGTTAATTTATAACTAAAGCAAAGCTTCACCTTGCGTTTCATGCCTGTTCGCCAGTTCCAGACCCAATATGAGCACCCGTAGTGTAGCTCTATTTTGTACTTTTTGTCATAACGACACTTTTTTTAATAAAAAATGTCTTAATAATATATGTTAGCACATAGTGTACGTTTTTGTAATTAACTATATATTTTACCGCTTTGAAACAAAATTGTCTTTGCTTTTGCTCTCAATATTATTTTCTATCAAAGCAAGTTTTAATTCAGAAGACGTCATACCGTTAGCATTATTGCATCATCTTTGGCTGTTTTACTCTTGGAAACACTGGTCTGAAGTTGTTTGTGGCCATCTTTTTGTAAGTGTTAATCGTGTGGAATAATCGGTGTTGGGTAAAAAACTGATCAACTCGAAAGAAAGGGAACGTGCACTTTTTGGCTTAAATCACATATTTGATGAGTTCATTTCACAGTTTTTGCATTTAATTCAAGGCCTCGTTTAATCCAAACACATCCAACAAGAAGGACAAAGTCAATTCATGTTTATCGTTCAAGTGTTTTATTTTCTACTTTCTGTTGCAATCATTCGTAATAAATTGCAACACGGCTGTCGTCGGCTTTCAATACAGCGCTAGTTGGCAGAACGTTAGTAATGCCGTCATTTAAACGCGTATCATTTCTGACATCTTTTGTCAGACAAAGAATATCCAGTTCTGCCGCCGTAGCTTATCGCTAATGTCTCTAAATGTTCAAAGTTCCTGTATTCTGCTTGTATTTTTTGACAATCAAGTTTTTTACTATTTGTTTCAACACTTATGTATTGTTTCAGAGTAACACTATGCAAGTCGCACCACCTTTAATTGCAATTACCTTGTTACAAATAAGACTGTTTGTAGCCAATAGTTCCATACAGAGCAAATGTTTCAACTTGTATCATTGTCTCAGTGACCACAATAAAGAGACCAATGAAAAACACCTGTGATTGTGTGCTTCTCAATACACCAGCAGCCATATATCACATAACAGGCATGCTCCGCTCCCTCTAACAATAGGCTCAGCTCTGCCAGCCAATCAGAGCAAGGCAGTGAGGTCACATGACCTGGCAGGTCTGTATTAGGTGAGCTTTGGGTTAGTTTGAAACTGTCTGCTGCCCGGACCCTCGAGATAAGACCCCATCTCTGATTCTTCCTAGTGAGATCTCAGGTAAGAGGCTTCAGATTTAGTTATTGGATCAATTGATTGTTTCTTCATAACTAAAATCAACAATTGCATGCCTACCGGATTAAATTGATTGTGGCAAGTTTCCCATAATGTGTGAATCAGGCCTGAGGATCACCCTCTTCATTCCTTTGCATGGTGTAGTCTGTGCAATCATCAATGCAATGCTCGTCTTGTTCGCCAGAGGGACTGCTGGTTTGCATGCTTTGGGTTTTTGCCTTAATGCAGCTTAATACAGACTATCAATGGCAACATTCCTGCCACCGTCAGCCTGTAATTTTCCAGCCTTTCGAAT
The DNA here is from genome assembly GCA_003573665.1 of Oxygymnocypris stewartii. NCBI lineage: Eukaryota > Metazoa > Chordata > Actinopteri > Cypriniformes > Cyprinidae > Oxygymnocypris > Oxygymnocypris stewartii. The sequence goes on along the minus strand of QVTF01004165.1, from coordinate 223,105 downwards.
GGAGTACGACCGGCCTTTGCTTATTAACGTAAAACTCCAAAGTGACAGTTAATCTGCTGCAAAGACTTGATGGATTTGGTCCGAGACGCTGCGCTCAGAACTCATTATCACAAGGACTTGGTTCAGAATCAACCTTTATCCTAGATGATCTTTGCGAAGAGCCATTAGTTTGAGTGCCATCAGAGAAGATAGACTAAAGACCCCAGCAGCTATTGTGCTGCAAATATTAGGTGAAAATAAGACGATGAAAGCGTTTCAGTTAGATGACCTGCTGACCTTCAGCAACTAGTCTGAATTTGGACACTTCAATACAATAAATAATAAAACGATACTAGGATTTACTTGGAGAAATAATTTTCACAATTAATTACAAATGACAAGTAACACTGATCCATTTGTGAAATGTTTAAGTATACTGAATTGATATAGTTTTTTTACAGTGTATGATTTCATAAAAGCACATATCAAACCAAAGTGGTGTTAAATGTTGCACAACTAAATTTGTAAAAAAAAACAATTGTCATTATTGTCAATCAGCTGGTGTTTTGCTTGTTTTAAGGTCCGTTTTCCTCACATTTACACAGGTGTCATCCATTATGTTACCTATCAACACACTAAGAAACAAATAGTGTGGAAACAATTTTCACTTAGTATTCACTTAATTTCACAATTTCTAGTACATTTCACAGTTACAAAGAAATAAAGTAACACATTGAATTAAACATTACATTTTTGAAGTAGAACATCTTAAATAGTATTTTATTGTCAAATTAACAACAGTAATCTGTTTTTATTTATATCTTAGAAAAAATATATATTTTTTACAGTATATGTTCCACTTTTTGTCTCTTTTTGTTTGAAAATTATATCTACTTTTTTTGTTATAGAAATACATTTTGTAAAAAAAAAAAATTGTTAGTCTTCAGAAATAGTCAGAAGGATTGATATTTTGTTGCCTAGTGCAATGACATTCACATCGTTTTAATTCCGAGTTAGGTCTGTATAATGTAAAAAAAAAAAAGATTATTGCAGTATATTTTGCAAGAAATACTGTTTTAGTCTTTCTGCTTCAAAATGTCATGTTTAATTTAAAGCATAACTGGGCATTTGTAATTATAAATGAAATTCACAAGCAATTTTTGAGTGATTTCTCTCTCTCTCTGTACTTTTTGGGACGATTATATCATCATAATGAGTTGCATTAAAACTAGATGAATGAATGAATGATGCACTTATATAGCGCTTTGTGCATTGCTGTACACCCAAAGCGATTCAAAATCATGCGAGGGGAGGGGGGGGGTAGATGAGTCTTTAAGCTGTGGAACAATGTCCTGTGCAAACAATGTGCTTCAAAAATAGATGCCAAGGACACACACTCTCTTGGTTTACACAGAGAATGAATGGCAGGCCTGGATGAGATCAGCCAAGTTCATTGTCTGGAAAAGTGTGGAGCACCTGTTCCACACCATAGTTTATTACAAGCAAAAATAGCCTCCTGCCCTCATGTTTTATAGTGATTTACAGTCTCCAGGACAGCGATGCTGCTTGTTAAACACGGCTGTTACTATGAATCCTTGTTATGGTCCAACAAAGTTGAACATACAGATTATTGTTCTCTGGGATCAGGGTCACTTGCAGAAGTTTAAAACAGATTTAATACATGCTGAAATTGAATGAACTCATTAGATGTGCATGTAAGCTCCCTTTATAACGTAAACACATATACTTTATCAGAAATCAACTAGTCATGGCTGACACAGAAGAAGTCTTGGACGAGGAGGTTCAGTACGTATGAACTCATTACTTTGTAACTATTTTAAATTCATTTGTATTCCAAATGGAATACTGAATACTGCAAAGTATAGACTGATTAAACTTAAAAATAAAGGTTCTTTATTGGAATCTATAGCCGCGGTTCTTTTATAGAATGTTGAAGTTGTAAGAACATTCCTATAGGTGACCGCTCTGTTTCTGAGAGTGTAACTCTTTAATTGATTATCTAACTCGATGCCAACTGTTTATGCTTTTCTCTTCCTCTTTTCACCGTGTAACAGGGAAGGTAAGCCAGTATGACATTAAGCATATTCATGTGTTAATCACTAATGATGTTCTCATGGAAATGGAGGCTGGTCCAGAGGAAGTTCTGCATGCTTGTTGTGCTATTTTAGACTAGGATCGTTTAACTTCAGAATAGCTTTTGTCCTCCGCTTCATGTCCAGTGGAGTTGAGTTACTCAAGAACTAATGCCAATATGAATAGAGTGACATTAATATCAAGTATGTCCTGCCCATGTCTGTTTCCTCTTGTCCCTATATTCTGTCCATAACAGCCCATCAATCTAATATTTTGTTGTTTGTCTGGTGTAGTAATTATAATTATGTAAAAATGACAATCAATTCATTTAACACATCATTTGGTCCTTGTGATCACACGCAAATGGAATTAGATTCAGAATATGAACTTAAACTGTCATTTACAAGCTGTTGGGTGGATCTCAATGTTCTGACAAAGGTTAAAGATGATCTGTTGACTTGCTTCAGCATCTTGATTATGCTTCTGAATGTATTTGCTACTAATGGTTATTATGTTCACACTAGTGGAGGAAACCGAAGAAGAAGGTAAAACCGTGTTTGCTGTGCTGTGTTGCTTTTTCTGCATGAGTTTAAAATTAAGATTAACTGTAAAACAAAAAAAAATTAAATTAGATTTAGATTTAGATCATATTGATACTACATATATGAACTAAACCCATTTAAAGATCAGTTTCTTCTTCCTTTAGACTAGAGTCTATGCATGCAGATATTTCAGTTTATTTTCAGTTAATTCATTCATTTACTCATCCTCGTTTCTGAAATTATTAATTTCTTCCTTCTTTCTTTTATTTATTCTATCATTCCTCCGCCTGAAGTGGAAGGTACATTTTTCACAACATGACTTAGCAATAATTGTATTCAGTATTTATGCACCCATTATTTCATTGTTCATGATTAGTTTTTTAGTAAATTCACCTTTTTAAATATTTTTTTTTTATTATAAACTTGCACCATATTAAAAATACATTGCATCACACTCATTTACTGTATGCATATAAATTGTTTCTCTTCAATAGTGCCACCTCCATCAGAGGAAGGTAATTCATCATTCTGGCCTTTATTTTGTGGTGATTCATGTAAATTTGCCATCACCAGTGCGAGGTGTTTAATATTTCATGTTATATTTTCATATTAGAACAAGCCCCTGAGGAGGAAGGTAATCATTCCCTCATTGATTTGTAGTTCAGTTATTTAAATGTTTTATGATTTAAAATATATATCATAGGTACAATATTTTTGAAACTTTGCATAAACACATTTTTATTTGCATGATACCAAATTTCTCAATTTCAGTTCTTATCATTTGAACAAATTCTGTGTGTTTTATCCCCAAAATACATAAAAAAATATATGTTATGATTGCCAGGACTTATGTTATGGTATGTTTAGAATGTCTTAATAAATGAACTGTTGTGTTCTTATAATAGAGCCTGTGGAGGTAGAAGGTAATTATTTCAGTTCTAAGTATTTATATAATTGTGTGTAAATCTTCGATCTTTTTAACCACATATAACTATCCCATATCTGAACAGAGGAGCCAGAACCTGAACCACAAGGTAAAGCTCCTCAGGTTTATATTCATTCATAGAATATAGATTATGAACAAATCATTAAGCAAGACATTCAGGTTCTCGTTCTTGGCATTGATTTTGCTATAATGATCAATGGACTGTTTAGTGTATAATATATTTCTGTTCAATAGGAAGGAAGGCCTAAATTGTTTGTCCAATGATGGACGGCTTTTTTTTTTTGTTAATGAATTCAAAATGTGATGATCTAAATCAAATGTTCACTGCAACTGCATGATGTGTCATTGTGAAGGTTGGAGGACAACAACGGTGTTTATTTGTCATGATGCATTATATCAGCTCATATCGAACGCATGTGTGATGATTGTTGCTGTCAGAACATTGGGTCGTCACATTCAGCCGGGCATTTGTGTCAAAATCAGAACCTTTCTTTAGTTCTGGATCGTTTAGTATTTCCAAATATTGTTGTTTTTTCATTGAAACATTGTCTTAAAGTGAAATAGTGTGTGTTCATCTGTCTTCATCTAACAGAAGCTCCTGTGGAGGAGGAGGCCACAGGTAACCGCTCCTTGATTCATTCTCTCGGAGTCTGTAACGTACTTTGTGCATCATATTAATAATGATGATGTATCTTGTACATTTTAATCCCCAGATGAGACAAAACCAAAGCCAAAGTATGTTCTACACAGATATCTCTCTTTTCACATGTTTATCTCTATGTTCATATGAGAAGACGGCACACCGTCAGTATTCATGACTAACAATTATTTTACAGATTTATGCAAAATATCACCGCTCCAAAGATTCCTGAAGGAGATAAGGTGGACTTTGATGTGAGTTTGGATTTGAATTACTTCACTTATTTAGTCGCTTCAGAGTTTTGGACTGGAACACAGCTTCTTGCTTTATACTACATTGCACATTATGAATATTAAATATTTTTTACAGCATATGCTATATTTTTCACATTACTTAATGATGTTTAATTTTGCAAGTATTATGTTCGACATTTAAACTGTTATTTTCCATTTCGAATCCAATCTAGTATTAAAAAAAAGAAAACCTTGAAGGGATAGTTCACTCAAACATTTTTATTCTGTCACTTCCATCAAACACAATCAAACCTCTACAAATGATTCAGAATGCAGCGGCACGACTGGTCTTCAACGAGCCCAAAAGAGCCCATGTTACTCCTCTCTTTGTCTCCTTGCACTGGCTACCAGTTGCAGCTCGCATCCAGTTCAAGACACTGATGCTTGCATATAGAACAACCACAGACACAGCACCCACCTACTTCCACTCACTATTACGAACTTACATCCCCTCCAGAAGCCTGAGATCTGCTAGTGAGCGATGCCTCGTGGTACCATCACAGAGAGGCTCAAAATCACTCTCCAGAACATTCTCGTTCACCGTTCCTGGCCGGTGGAATGATCTTCCCATCCCTATCCGGACCGCTGGATCCCTGTCAATCTTCAAGCAACAACTGAAAACTCATCTCTTTCAACTCTACTTGACTACATAAAAAAAAAAATAATAATATTTCACTTTTTCAAAATCTTCATCTTTCTCTTTATCTTTCTCTCCTTCCCTTGCTAGCTTGTACTTATTTGAACAATGCCTGAGACTTCGTGTTATTGGAACTTCCTCTGTATGTTTGCCTCTTCAAGATTAATCGCTTTATGTACTCCCCAATTGTAAGTCGCTTTGGATAAAAGCGTCTGCTAAATGACTAAATGTAAATGTAAATTTACTCATCCTCCACTTGTTTCAAACCTGTATGAGTTTATTTCTTCTGTTGAACTCAAAAGAGGATGTTTTGAAGAATGATGGTAAGCAAGCTGTTGACGGTAGCCATTGACTTCTGTAGTATTTTTTTCCGTACTAAGGAGCTCAGTGACCACCGTCAACTGTTTGGTTACCAATGTTCTTCAAAGGTGAGTAAATGATGTCAGAATGTTATTTTTAGGGAGGACTGTCCCTTTAAGTTCTGACAGTCTGGTCAATTAGCTAATGTTACTATTTCCATTACATTCATCATGGATGGTCAGTTTGAGCCCATTGTAAGATACAGTCCTCAGAATAGAAAATTAAACTAAAAGATGCAATGGTGCAAATTGAACAAAGAACTGCAGAACTTTACACGTACCCAACATTTCAGTCTTTTCAGAGTAAAAACAAGCGGCATGTGTTGAATACCACATATTTATGCCTTCTACAATTTGTCAAATATGGATACTATACGTTCTATAGAGCCGAATGCTAGTGTAAACATTGCTTTCATGTGTATGTAACAGGACATCCACAGAAAGCGTCAGGAGAAGGATTTATCTGAGCTTCAGTCTCTGATCGAGGCTCATTTCATCCAGAGGAAGAAAGAGGAAGAGGAGCTGATCGCTCTGGTCAACAGAATCGTAAGTCCGGGGAGAACTGATCTAAACAGCTTTAAGTCTTGACTTGTGATTGGCAGTGTTGTATCTGTGCAGGAGAAGCGTCGCACTGAGAGAGCGGAGCAGCAGAGAATCCGTACGGAGAAGGATAAGGAGAGACAAGCCCGTCTGGCCGTGAGTGACACTCGCTTCAGCAGCCGTTTACCTCCAGAACTCTGAATAGAAATGTAGTGAAAACGCTTTCCATCATCCCTCATCAGGAAGAAAAGGAGAGAAGAGAGCAAGATGAACAGAGGAAGAAGCAAGACGACGATGCCAAGAAGAAGAAAGTGCTCACCAACAAGACACACCAGTACGGAGGCATCCAGCAGAAGGTTTGAATTAAGAGATTTCTATGTATATTATTATTATATCATCATCATGCATTAGGAAATACATTTTCTTTTATAAAACTACTGCAGCAGTACCAAGTAAAAGTGAATCAAACACTATCAATCTTGTCTTGCAGGGCGAGGGCCGCAAGGGGGCGAAGAAACAGACGGAGAGAGAGAAGAAGAAGAAGATCCTGGCAGACAGACGGAAGCCACTCAACGTCGATCACCTGTCTGAAGATAAACTGAAGTAAGTCATCACAGTCAGGTCAGCTGGTGGTGTGGGAGTGGCCACTGACGAAGCTTCTGATTGGTTCTCTCAGAGAGAAGGCCAGTGAGCTCTGGCAGTGGATGATGCAGCTGGAGGCCGAGAAGTTCGACCTCGGCGAGAAACTGAAGAGACAGAAATATGACGTAAGTGCTGACATACAAAAAAACAGCAAAATTGCTTTTTTGTTGCAAATAACCATTTTCTTTTGCTCTATGACCTTACTTTCAAGATTATTTGATGTCGATATCAGCTGTCGACATATTTTAAGCACGAGTCTACATCTAAAATTCTTAAAACATTTTGATAGTTTGACAAAACGTAAATCACTTAGTCAACATGATAGTAACTTAATTTACTTTTCTAATACACTTTTTTGTGTTATTGTGAACAATCAATTGTTTTTTTTCAGCCAGAAATTACAACATACAAGCTGTCATATAGAAATCACATTTTTTTGTATATATTCCCAATAAATACTTTTTGTAAGATAGAAGTCCTACCTTGCATTTATTACTCTGAAATATGTAATATGTGCATTCAAGTCATGTCAGAAAGGTTGTATTTACGAGTTGAACATGCATGGATATCACCACAAAATTGTAAATACGAGTGATATTTCGGAAGAAATTATTGTTTTCTTCTACAGAGATTAATAGTTGAGAAAACACGTCAGATACAATGAGTGCAGTGTCTGTATTAATGGAAAAAAATATTTTATAATGTATTAATCTACAAATAAGTTAATTAAATTATTATTTTAATAATAATGATACAATTTCACAATAAAACTGCTAAATTTGCTAAATAAAAAATTGGCCTTTGGAGCTATTGTACCATTGTAAGTAGTAGTAAGTAGAATAAAACTAATTTGCATTTACCAAATATAGTATTTTACAATCACGATAAAATACACCTTCTATACACGCCTAATGTGCATTCTTTATTAATAATTGTATATATTGTTTATATTTTATGCAGAAAAGGTACATCAGCAGCCTGCTCCAACCAAATGTATTTGAAAACACCTGACAGCGTTGTTACATCTCAATAAATACAAACTTCCCAGGATGACTTAAACGCACCAATATATTATAATTAGCAAATATTTCACGTTGACTTTAAAAAGACAGTAAAAAAGTTCCTACTTGGGCGCAGTGAAAACAGGCATCCGTGGCCTGCCTGTCTAAAACTGTGACTTGCTTCCAGGTGAATGTTCTCCAGACTCGAATCAATGAACAACAAAAGTTGTAAGTAACCGGCTGTGAGGGTGGCCACCTTACTTGCTGTGTAGCCTGCTGTCAGTAACTGTTGGTCAGTTTTGTGTCGGGTCTGGGCTCTCGATCGGCCGAAGTGAGGCTGTAATCAGGCAGCGGACATCTGCGAATCCACAGGTTTCCCCATCAGCTGGTCCTGTTGATATTGTCTTTGTGCTTAGCAAGGCTTCCGTATGTGTCCCTTACAGGTCACTCAGCTACTGGCTAGAGTCAAAGATCACCAGAGGTAAGTACCCTGAGCCACACTGGTCACTTTCCCCTGGTTTCAACGAGGCCTGGGTGAGAGGAAGGAAGCAGAGGAAGTGTTGCTGTTGAGCAGACCAAGATGAAGCCATTTTGGTTTGATCTGCTCTACAGACCCTGCTCCTTTCAGATCCCAGGCCCGATGAAACCGCACGATCTTGACCGGAGCGAGGTTGGAGCATGTGGTCCAGCTCAATCCCAGCGTCAAACGGGGAAACGTTTAGGATTTTTACACTCAATCCTAATAGGACCAGTTCAAGTGGCTCCTTCAGTACTTTATTGTCATCGCCAACACATACAAGACATTAATTTGTCCACATAAACTGACAGAAACATTCATATATGCAGATAAATACATATGAATTATTAGAAATGTTCACCCAAAAATCCAAGATGTAGATGAGTTTGTTTGTCGCATCAGAACAGATTTGGAACTGATTCATTCATCACTTGCTCACCAGTGGATCATCTGCAGTGAATGGGTGCATCTTAATGAATGTGTTTCTTACAAACACGCTGCTTTTCGCCTCTCAAAACGATAACTGATGGACTGGAGTCATGAGGATTATTGTGATGTTTTTATCAGCTGTTTGGACTAAATTTCTCCAAATCTGTTCTCATGATGAAACAAACTCATACCTTGGAAGACGAGTACATTTTAGCTATTTTCATTTTTGGGTGAACTATTCCTTTAATATTGATTAGACATAGATAAGAGAGACTCCAGTAAAACGGTAAGTTCAAAATGAATACTTTGCCTCTGGAGATGGAATCTGTAGGCTGAACGAGAGGGTAAGAAACACATTAGGCCAAAACAAGACTGAAACATGGACTGCATGAAAACGAGTGATCCTTCTTTCTTGCATGTCTCTTCTAATCCCGTGAACTGCTATTCTGATAATGTTTTTTTATTTATTTTCAACTTCACTTATTTTAAAAGGTGTAAGGACGGGGATCATTTTTGGTTTATGGCTAATGTTTTAATTAATATTCATGGATTTGCTGATGAATATTAATTAGGGTATACTCAGACAAATTGTCTGTGATCTGAGATCAAGTCTGTAATTTGCAAGTAAAAAATTTAAATGCATTTTGATTAGAAATAAAATGTTCAAAATCATTTAAATAATTTCAATAGCATAACGTCATTCTCTGATTTAGTAGATCAATAGACTGATGAAAGGATTGACAATTATCTTCAAATTTTTTTTTTTTAAATGATTTGATGATTATTTTTCTCTTTTCAGTGCCAAAGGTCGTGGCAAGGCCAAGGTTGGTGGCAGGCTGAGGTAAACGTGCAGCGAATCGAGGCACCACAGAGATTCCGAGGACTTTGTCTCCTTCGTCACATGTGCATTTATAGTCATTATAAAACCATTGTTCTGTTTGATTGCACATGTAGAGACAGTAAAGTGACAGATTTCACTGATGTCCTGTTTTAGTTCTGCTTTTTTGTCTTAGACATACAAGTATTCTGCAGTCATCAATAAACTGTATCATTAATTTTATCCCTGCAACATTAAAAAAGTCAAACTGCCTACAAAGTGTCCTGGTGACTCTTTCACATACGTATCCATTATTTTCCAAAACCAGTTGTTTTTATCTCTATTCCCACACATGCAAATGTGTTCATAAGCAGTGCAAAGGCAATGGAAAACGGTGCAGAGCCAATATGATTTAATAATAAGCTAATTTCAACATATTATGAAACCAATGAAAGTCATAAGTATAGAAAGAGGACCTGGATAAACAAAAGAAAACATTCACTGAAAGCATTGTCTTTCTTGAGAAATGCATATTGATCAATATAAACTTTACCATAGTTTACTATAATACTACTATATACTATAGTAAATTACTATAGCAACGTAATTCATAGAAATCACAGGCAGGTGCAACCCATTTAAGTTAAACAGAATTCATTTACAGAGGTGTAATTCACAAAAATCACCACAGGAGGGCTCAACCCATTTAAGTTAAATACTTGATTTTCAGAGGTGTAATTAACAAAAATCACCACAGGAGGGCGCAATCCATTTAAGTTAAATAGACTTAAGTTTTAGAGGTGTAATTCACAAAAATCACCACAGGAGGGCGCAATCCATTTAAGTTAAATACTTTATTTTCAGAGGTGTAATTCACAAAAATCACCACAGGAGGGCGCAATCCATTTAAGTTAAATAGACGAGTTTTTTAGAGGTGTAATTTACAAAAACACAGCAGGAGGGCGCAACCCATTTAAATTAAATAGACTAAATTTTCAGAGGTGTTATTCACAAAAATCACCACAGGAGGGCGCAACCCATTTAAATTAAATACTTGATTTTCAGAGGTGTAATTCACAAAAATCACCACAGGAGGGCGCAACCCGTTTAAGTTAAATACTTGATTTTCAGAGGTGTAATTCACAAAAATCCCCACAGGAGGGCGCAATCCATTTAAGTTAAATAGACTTGAGTTTTAGAGGTGTAATTAACAAAAATCACCACAGGAGGGTGCAACCCATTTAAGTTAAATAGACTAAATTTTCAGAGGTGTTATTCACAAAAATCACCACAGGAGGGCGCAACCCATTTAAGTTAAATACTTGATTTTCAGAGGTGTAATTCACAAAAATCCCCACAGGAGGGCGCAACCCGTTTAAGTTAAATAGACTTGAGTTTTAGAGGTGTAATTAACAAAAATCACCACAGGAGGGTGCAACCCATTTAAGTTAAATAGACTAAATTTTCAGAGGTGTTATTCACAAAAATCACCACAGGAGGGCGCAACCCATTTAAATTAAATACTTGATTTTCAGAGGTGTAATTCACAAAAATCACCATGGGAGGGCGCAACCCGTTTAAGTTAAATACTTGATTTTTAGAGGTGTAATTCACAAAAATCCCCACAGGAGGGCGCAATCCATTTAAGTTAAATAGATTTGAGTTTTAGAGGTGTAATTAACAAAAATCACCACAGGAGGGCGCAACCCATTTAAGTTAAATAGACTAAATTTTCAGAGGTGTTATTCACAAAAATCACCACAGGAGGGCGCAACCCATTTCAGTTAAATAGACTTGATTTTCAGAGGTGTAATTCACAAAAATCACCACAGGAGGGCGCAATCCATTTAAGTTAAATACTTGATTTTCAGAGGTGTAATTCACAAAAATAACCACAGGAGGGCGCAACCCGTTTAAGTTAAATACTTGATTTTTAGAGGTGTAATTCACAAAAAACATCACAGGAGGGCGCAACCCATTTAAGTTAAATAGACTTCAGTTTTAGAGGTGTAATTAACAAAAATCACCACAGGAGGGCGCAAACCATTTAAGTTAAATAGACTAAATTTTCAGAGGTGTTATTCACAAAAATCACCACAGGAGGGCGCAACCCATTTCAGTTAAATAGACTTGATTTTCATAGGTGTAATTCACAAAAATCACCACAGGATGGCGCAATCCATTTAAGTTAAATAGACTACATTTTCAGAGGTGTAATTCACAAAAATCACCACAGGAGGGCGCAATCCATTTAAGTTAAATACTTGATTTTCAGAGATGTAATTCACAAAAATCACCACAGGAGGGCGCAATCCATTTAAGTTAAATAGACTTGAGTTTTTTAGAGGTGTAATTTACAAAAATTACCACAGGAGGGCGCAATCCATTTAAGTTAAATAGACTTGAGTTTTTTAGAGGTGTAATTTACAAAAATTACCACAGGAGGGCGCAACCCATTTAAATTAAATAGACTAAATTTTCAGAGGTGTTATTCACAAAAATCACCACAGGAGGGCGCAACCCATTTAAGTTAAATAGACTACATTTTCAGAGGTGTAATTCACAAAAATCACCACAGGAGGGCGCAATCCATTTAAGTTAAATAGACTTGATTTGCAGTGGTGTAATTCACAAAAATAACCACAGGAGGGAGCAATCCATTTAAGTTAAATAGACTTGAGTTTTAGAGGTGTAATTCACAAAAATCACCACAGGAGGGCGCAATCCATTTAAGTTAAACAGACTTGAGTTTTAGAGGTGTAATTCACAAAAATCACCACAGGAGGGCACAATCCATTTAAGTTAAATACTTGATTTTCAGAGGTGTAATTCCCAAAAATCACCACAGGAGGGTGCAACCCATTTAAGTTAAATGCTTGATTTTCAGAGGTGTAATTCACAAAAATCACCACAGGAGGGCGGAACCCATTTAAGTTAAATACTTGATTTTCAGAGGTGTAATTCCCAAAAATCACCACAGGAGGGTGCAACCCATTTAAGTTAAATGCTTGATTTTCAGAGGTGTAATTCACAAAAATCACCACAGGAGGGCGCAATACATTTAACCACATTTAATACAAAACAATGTAACATTACAGTCCCTGTGGTGCAGATGATAAAGTGTTGTGTTTTAAACATGAAGTCACGAATTCGAGCCCCGCTGTTTCTCATTTTAAGCTGCTTCTATAGGTAATTAAATAGATCCGAATCAAAACCCCCATGTCACATCACTGCTTCTGTGGCGCAGAGGACAATTGCTCGTCGTTCATGTGTGCCAGGCCTGGTTTGAATCCAGCAACAACAAGTGTCTTTCCTTATATAAAACACAGCTCTCAATAAAAGCCCAACTGAATCCTACGTTACTTTTCAGCCTCTGTAGCTCAAGTGATAAGGCATTAGGTGTTGATCATGGAGAACTGGGTTCGAATCCCACTCTTGCTTTATGGTAAACTGTTGATGTTATATCCAACAAAGCGGCCCAAATGTCGGCAGTTGGTGTGGAAGGCTTGTGGCTAAACACACAGTGGTTGCGGACACGGTTACATGTAGTCGTGGGTTCAAAGCCCACGTGGATTCCTCTCAAAGAGCAAAATAATTAAATTATGTTTGTTTTTTTGCTGCTAAATGTGGCCAAAAATGTCATCCTCATTATCATCTGCAGAAGACTGAGTGTTTGAACCCTCATCTGCTATATTGGGTTGAAGTTTTATGCCATGTGCTCGGACCACTCAGCCACACCACTTCATAACTGGTTCAGTTTTCAGTTTCTATAACTTTTTTTTTAAAGGAAAATAAAACAATTATATACATAAAATTGTCTACAATTAAAGGTACAATTAAACATTAATTAAAAAATAAACATTCAGAATTAAAATATTCAATTCCATATTTTAGCAAATGTTAATAAATTCATATACTTAAAAAAAAAATTGTATATGTACAATACATTATTATTTTTAAATATAATTAGTATGTACATATTACATCAAATAAAATGTTAATATTTAGCAATAGAACATTTAAATAATGTTTTATTATAAAAAAATATTTCATATTAAAAATTATAGGTTTTTTTAGCCATATAATTTTTATGTGGCTCTATGTCGTAGGATGAACTGTTCTTCACCAGTAACTTTTGTCTTTATAAAGCACCTGTGTCACACTCACTTTCTAGTGTTATTAGATAATGAACATCTGAACATCCAAAACATTGGATGGACAAACAATGTGTGCTCGTTTGATGTGTGTGTATATGATGGGATTTTTACCAACCTATAACCACAAACACAGACGAATATCTGCTGCATAGAGACAGTGGTTCTGAAACCTCTACCGAACTATAATGTCATGACGAGAAGAACCTTTTTAGGGTCACATCACATCCTATAAACAATTGTATGAATTTTGAAGCATATTGGCAGGAGTAAGAAGTTAAACCTAAGCTATACACTACATACAACATTGCATGAGTTTCACATCACACTGTTGCTTCCAAAAACTCTTTCAATAATTATTTAACAAACATTTTTCCTGAAAATTTGAGTAATAATAGTTTGCAGAAGAATAGTTGGATGCCGTTTAATGTCCATAACAACCTTTTTATTCCCATTTAGCCACATATCAACCACATTTTTCAAGCTTTAAAGCCATTTATATACTACTAAACGTATGCTTTTAACAAATAAAATGCACAATGTAACCATTCTCGTCACAGATCAGAAATAGTAATATTGCGCTACACAAATGTTGTCCAATCAAATGCTTTCTAGAGCAAGTCCCTCCTCCTCCAAACAGCATCTGCAAGCGACTGGCAGCACAAGCACTGTGTAGATTCTCCATTAGAAAAGTCCGAAGAGATTTACCTTCCTAGCAGATCTGAATGACTGTATGTGGAGAAGTGTCTGGAGGAGCAGCAGGAGAGAGATGCGAGCAGAACAAACACAACCAAGAGTGAACACTACTACATAAACACTCACTTACACAGCTACTGTAACAAACAACAAAAGGACTGAGGACTTCATCCGCGGAAAGATACTTACAGGTGAGTCAAAAACAAACACTTTGTGGGGAGTCAAAAACAAACACTTACAGGGGAGTCAAAAACAAACACTTACAGGGGAGTCAAAAACAAACACTTAAAGGTGGGTCGCGTTACACTCGATTCCTGCACTTTACCGCAGTTTGTGTCGGTTTTGTTTGTTGACGGGCTGTAATTGAGAGACATTAAGAGTGTCATTGAGCTGTCATCTGTAGAATCTGTTCTTTCATAGCATTAAACGACATGAATGTGATCAAGCGTCATTGTTGTCAAACATCTAGTGTTGTGAGAGGCTAACGCCGGTTTCACACTGCAAGCGTAAGCAGGGCGTAAGCAGCGCGTAGCCATTTTGCATTCACACCGGCAGCGTTTGCAGCGCGCACCTGAACCGCGTCTTCTGTACAGAATGGGCAAATTCGAATCTAATTTTAAACACAATTGGTCTTGATTTATTATTAGAATAGTTTATATTACTGTATTTGTTTTATTTACACTGTACATGTGCATCTGTGTTTATGTGCAGTACGTATTGTAGATAGAAGAAAGGCAATTGCGCTGTATTTGTTACTACGGAGATTACGAAGAAGGAAGGATACGACGTAGATTTTGGGCAACGGAACAGCAAAAAACAATAACTGACCATAGCAGAAATGTTAGTTATTTTATACATTGTGTTTATATTGAATATGGTCAATATCTTAAAGGTTTATACTTGTAACCAGAAGTTTCTTTTTGCACATATATACTGTAAGACGCAAAATGACTAGTCCTTTGTAAAAAAAAACCACATTAATTATAGGAGAATGACATGCCTTTGAAGTTTTGGTCAAAAGATTACATCTACAATGTTGACATATTTTGCATCTTTATTCAACATTTATTAGCAAACCTCTTCATAATGCCTGCTGACAAACGCTTCTTTAATAATGAAGCAATATCTGATAAACATACTCATAAACAGCAGATTTACAAGCAATCTCATGCTAACATCTTCAACATGCATCGTAAATGTCTTTATTAACATGTAAAATGTAAACGTTGTAATAGGGATATTAGCAAAAACACGAAAAACACACTTTCAAACAAGTCACCCACATCATAGACTTATTTGGTGTAGCTACATGTGTAATATTTATGTGACGTATTTGAATATGTATTTATTCGTTTGTCACTTCGTGTATTATCAAATAATCAATCCACTGCATCCCATGCCTTTTCTTTGGCTTGTAAGTCCTTATACATTAAATTTTGTGGGTCATAACTTTTTGTTTTTCCACTTCTATGATGAGACGAGTGTCGTCCATTAGGTCATCTTCCAGGTGTGCTCTGAAGACCCCCGTCTGGCTACACCGGGCGCTGTCACGTGCGTTTGTTGATGATGCCTGTTGTCAGCATGACATCTGCTTCTATGCCAACATATAGGCCTATAAACTACACAATATATATTACAACTTGCTACGAAATAGTTGAACTTCATGGTAACTGTTTAAAATACATTACATCCCATTTACAAACTTTAAATATGTTTTTTTTTGAGTGTCGATCATAAATAATGTCCTGTCACTTTGAGCGTAAGCAGCGCGGCAAAAATAGACTCGGCGCCGAAACGATCGCGGCACTGCCGCTCCTGCTCTGCTCCTGCTACGCGCTGCCGCGCCGCCCCTGCGTGCTGTGTGAACGCTCTCGTCCGTTAACATGGGCGCCGAAAAAAATACGCGCTGCTTACGCCCTGCTTACGTGTGCAGTGTGAAACCGGCGTAAAGTGACGCTCGCTGCGCCTGCTAGTGGAGCGGGTGGAGAACTGAAAACTAAACAAGTGGATCAGCTGCAATATTTGTCAAATAGTTCAAGGTTTCTTTATTTGTCACATAATAAATTATACAGGGTATAATCAGAAGTGAAATGTAAATCAAATCAGGTCCGCTCAGTGGACAGTGCAAAATAATAAAAATAAAAATTATATAAAAGTAACACAACACAAGAGCATATATATAGGTAAAAAAAGAGAAATAAAGAGTAAAATGTGCAATAGAATAAAAAATGCTAAACAAATAAGATGTGCAAAAACAGTATATTGGGACTTAATAAATAGTAATATGAACAAGAGGGATGTGCAAACGGGTTGTACCGGGTATGTACACATAGCAGCAATACGGATGATGAGAATATGAATGTATTACAGTTAATAATGAGTCTTGTAAGTGTTTATGAAACTGGGTTTGTGTTAAGGAGCCTGATGGCCTGGGGGAAGAAGCTCCTCCTCAGTCTCTCAGCTTTTGTCATCATGCTCCTGAAATACACGTTTCAGACTTTTTTAATACATTACAAATACGTGTTATTCAATATTTTGTATCTATGTACAAGAATAGCCCTATAAAGTGTTGTCATGTAGGCTATGATATGAATTGTGTTTGTATTTGGTGCACTGGGAACTGGACTGAGCAACAGATTAATTGCATTAATATTTCTGGGTCAAAGACGAAAAAGGGTTTAAGCATAAAAACAACACATGTAATACTGCTTTAAATTGTTTGTTTTTTTACCAAAACATTTTTTTTAAGTTTTCTGTTTAGTTAAATTTCAAAATTTTTTTTTTTTTCTGTGCAAAATAAATAAATATCATATATTTTCCCCTGATTTACAGAAACACACTAATATGTAATTCAATGTAACACTCTTGTCAGGCATATTTACAACAAAAATCTATTTATGACATATTAAAAGACATTACTTTCACCCCAAATATTAATTAGTTGTAATTTTACTTCTTTTTTTTGCCACTATTCTAGGTTTTGCCCATTTGTCAATATTTTTTTTTAACTCATTTAAAACACAATACAATTGAATATTGTCCCCTATTATTTTATATATTTTAATATGTAAAGGTCAGAATAAACATGTTGTTTGAATTTTTACATAAATATTGTGTTACACTGAATGACAATGTAACATTATTTCAACCAAATTTGGACATTTTATTCTCCAAAAACGTATTTGAAAGCTTAATCCCGCGGTGTGCATGACTGCAGATGTGAAAATGAGAAATGAACACGAGAGTCATCACACGCCGGATCAATCAATGCAATAAAGAAAGATCATAACATTTCACAAACATTTCAGCATGTAAGCTTATTTAAAATAGACTAATATGTGTATGGTGTAAAACAATTGTGTTGTGTATAAACTATATATATGTTTACTTGTACATGTTAAAGAAATGAAAAAACAATAATAATACAAATAAAACTAAACTGTATAGCCACTAGTCTGCATAGTGTTTTCTTATATATATATATATTAGGGCTGTCAGTAGATAAAAATTGTTAATATAACTAATATATTATGTTAATATTAGTCTAAATTAATCGCAAAAATTAATTTGTGAAAATACTCAAAATATTATTTAAACAGCTAAATAAGAAATAAGAAAGTAGTTAAATAAGAAAGTAAGTTAAATAAGAAAGTAGACATTACAAATTGAAGCTTTAGAAATATTTTATTTGATTCAACATAAAATGTAAACATTTAGGCTACAACGGCCGAGACTATAGAATATAAAAGAAGATAATTTGAGAAACATCTCAGTATTTGTTGTTCATACAATGAAAGTCATTGTTAATCAAAACAGCTTTGTTACCAACAGTCTTCAAAATACCTTCTTTTATGTTACACCGAAGAAAGTAAGTCATTGACTTTTGAGTAAATGATAACATAATACATTTTTTGGGGGGTGAACTATACCTTTATTGTTGTATTTGTATTATTTTTAATTAAATGATAGTCTTAAATAAGAAACTAAATCTGCCAGCAGGTGGTGGTACACGAGTCATTAATTCGAGCAGATGATTCATTCAAGAATGAACTAAACGACTCTCTTTATGAACGAGTCTTTGAATCGTCGGTTCACATGATTCATCAGAAACTAAACACCGCTGTGTTGCTCAGAGACACACAACAGTTCTGATATGGCTTTAAAGGTAGTTATGTTCTCAGAAAAAATTAGCAAAAACATAATATAATGTTTAAATTCTGAGATTTTTCTGAATTACACCGCTGCAATAACAAAAACCTGAGGTACTCTTGTAGACTTTTGTTTTTTAATGAGACTTGTGTGAAAAGTCTATTTCAATATAAAACGGATACAAATATGTTGGAAATAAGTTATTTCTTTTATCATTTAGACCTAATTAAGTAATTTTATTAACTGTATTGTAATATTTTTCATTCTTTTTTTGTTCTTTCCTAAAATGATTTCCATCCTCCTGTGTTGATTTCTCAGAATTATTGAGTTTAATGAATTTAAACATGTTGCACTCTGGGGATTGAAGTGAATTTCGCTGCTGCAAATCTAACCATGACTAACATTTTTCACTCATCAAATTAAATGTAATATTTCAAATGTTTTTTTGATTATTATAATTATCACTACTGACAGAAGTCATGCCACAGCGCCAGGTCCGGCACTACGGGGGGGCAAAGGGGGGCATGGCCCCCCCAGAAAGAATTTGTGCCCCCCCAGTTTTCTTAACAGATGTAAATGAAAGCGTTGTTGGAGGACTAAATTCGTCATATACTTTGATATATCAGTTTCGTTAATAACGTGTAAATTAATTTATCCAATGAATGCAATGCTATCGCTTGGCTAATCTCAGGCGGATGGATTCAGCGCCCTAATGAAAATCAACATGAAGGCGACAGAGGTGGCGTTCCCTTTCGAGCTGTCACGAGACATCACGGACAATTCTCCGTTATGGGAACTCCTTCCCTTCAACCTTTCCTGAAGTCCTATTGGCTCACGCCAGTCCAGATGACTGGCCAATTGTCGCAAAGCATGCAAATATGACGAACTCGAGACAGTATAAATGCGATGCCCGCGACAATTACATCAGAATCTTCTACTTCACCTGTTGAGTTCGTAATGGCTACAGTTTGCAAGATCTGCGCGGGACAAATCGAACCGCTGGATCATCACCTTCACTGTGTCGCCTGCCTGGGCCTGGCCCACGCCGAGGCGATGCTGGACGAGTCCGACTGCGGACATTGCGCGGACCTACCGGGCCCGCCGCGATATGGTTCGCAGCCTATTTGGGGTGGGGCTCACTGCTGGTGGGCCCCCCCTCTCCTGGCGGCGGGAGCGCCGTCTTGCCGCGCCGCCGAACCCAACGGTCGCCCCATTCCCCGGTTTCCTTTCCCGAGGACTGTTTCCGCCCCCCTTCTAACATCGAGGAGTTCGTATCCTTTGGCCACGAGGAGGGGGATGACGCCATGTCCATCTCGGCCTCGGAGAAGGAGGATTGGGTGGGATCGAAGCCCAATCATTTAGACAGCTCGGAGCCTTCAGACCACCAAGAGGAGCTCATGAGGGTTCTGTCTAAGGCTGTACAGGAGTTGGAGCTTACCTGGAGTCCTCCAGAAGACCCTGTCAGGAGTAAGCTTGACTCGTGGTACTTCAAGTCCACGCGCAAAGCTGACTCGAGGGCGTCGGTTCCTTTCTTCCCCGACGTACACGAGCAGCTGGTGAAGACGTGGTCTGCGCCCCAATCGGCGCGCGTCCACTCTAACACACAGGCCATTTTTTCCCACGTGGATGGAGCGGAGGCCCACGGGTATGTGCGCTCTCCCCCCGTCGAGGAGACTGTTGCTGCACACCTGTGTCCTGCAGCAGCAAAGACCCTAGGCTCAGACATCAGCCTTCCCTCGAAGCCGTGGAGGACCACCGCCCACCTCGCTAATAAAGCGTATGCCTCTGATGGCGAGGCGGCGTCCGCGTTGCACGCCATGGCAGTGCTGCAGGTGTTTCAAGCAAAACTCCTGCAAGCGGCGGAGGGCGGAGCTCTCACTGCTAAGGCTACGAAGGATCTGCGCGCGGCGATGGACTTCACGTTGATGGCGACGAAGCGAGCGGCCCAGGCCGTGGGTAAGGCCATGGGATTTATGGTCGTTCTTCAGAGGCACCTCTGGCTAAACCTGGCCTCAAGGAGGCCTTCCGTAAGGGGCTGCTAAACGCTCCGGTAACTCCCTCCGGCCTCTTTGGTGATGCCGTGGAGTCCATAACTGAGCGATTCGCGGAGGCTCAAAAGCGCGCCAAAGCCATGAGTCACGTGATGCCGAGACGCACCTTCCAGCAGCAGACGGCGAGATCCAGATCTTCATCGGCGCCTGGCTCTGCCCAGCGGAGGGATATTCCCAGGCCAGCGCCTGCGGTGGGGACTGCTACTGCTCCTCGA
This sequence comes from Oxygymnocypris stewartii, assembly GCA_003573665.1. Taxonomy (NCBI): domain Eukaryota; kingdom Metazoa; phylum Chordata; class Actinopteri; order Cypriniformes; family Cyprinidae; genus Oxygymnocypris; species Oxygymnocypris stewartii. The sequence continues at coordinate 202,404 of QVTF01004165.1, read as the reverse complement.
CAGGAACCAGATGTCCGGAGGAAAGCGTGGGGTCCCGGTAGGAAGCGCCAGGGTCAGCGGAGGAGCCCGCGACGCGACTCTCGCCCACCCCCGGCTGCTAAATCGTCTTCCTGAGAGGAGGAGAGCGCGAGAGCAGCCCAGCTCCCAAGCGCCAAAAGTTCAGTTGCTCAAATGTTTGTGTGTTGGGTGTTCATTCAATAAAAATTCATACATTCTCACAAAAAGAGCTTTCTCCTCCTCAATCAATAAATGCGGCTCCCCTTGCCCCGCCTCAGAGCAGTGCAGGTCCGCCGCCTACACAAGTTATAGCAGCGCATCCAACGACCAAGCCGCTATGTCAGTTTATGAGCACGTGGAAAGTTATTCCGGGAATCTCGCGTTGGCTACCGCGTGATAGAGCGGGGATATACTCTTCAATTCAGACGCAGACCACCCCGTTTCAATGGCGTGGTGCAGTCTCTAACATCGCCTCGAAATGCCCAGGCTCTGAGACAAGAGATAGGCTGTCTGCTCGAGAAAGGAGCAGTCGAGCGAGTCCCACCAAACGAGCTGGAGAGCGGTTTTTACAGCCGCTATTTCATGGTACCCAAGAGGGATGGGGGGCTCCGCCCAATTCTAGATCTCAGACCCATCAACAGAGCGCTTTGCAAACGTCCGTTCAGGATGATAACGCTGAAACAGATCCTGGCGCAAATTCGCCCCGGGGACTGGTTTGCGTCCGTGGATTTGAAGGACGCGTACTTTCACATTCAGATAGCACCGCATCACAGACGTTTTCTGAGGTTTGCTTTCGAGGGCACAGCGTATAAATACTCTGTTCTCCCGATCGGGCTGGCTTTGGCCTCGCGCACATTTTCAAAGTGCGTGGATGCAGCACTTCCCCCCTCAGGGCGAGTGGGATAGTTGCATCCTCAACTATCTGGACGATTGGCTGATTTTAGCTCAGTCCCGGGACACGCTACTCAGCCACATAGACTCGCTGCTTATTCACTTGGAGTCCCTAGGGCTATGGGAGTTTGCATGGACTCCCTGGAAATGAGAGCCCACCTCTCGCGGGACACGTGGTGGCCATTTTGTCTTACCTGCGCCACTTCAGAGAAGGCAGCTCTGTTCATTTGAAGAAATTTCAGAGGCTGCTGGGACTCATGGCGTCAGCTTCGGCAGTATGTCATCTGGGCTTATTACACATGCGACCACTGCAGCTATGGCTGAAATCTCAAGTCCCCTGGACAGCATGGACTTCGGGACGTTTGAGTATCGCGGTCACCTGCGGCTGCATCGAAGCTCTGGCGCCGTGGCGCAACCCGGATCTCTTCAGCCAGGGAGTCCCCCTGGGTTTGGTGGCTTCACGCGTGGTGGTCACAACAGACGCATCGACGCTCGGCTGGGGAGCGGTGTGCGAGGGAATGCCAGCTTCGGGACTGTGGTCGGAACCTCAGACCCGATGGCACATAAACCGGTTGGAACTGGAAGCAGTCTTTTTAGCCCTAAAGGAGTTTCGGGCACAACTGGAACGGCAGCATGTACTGATTCGCACCGACAACACGTCCGTGGTTTCGTACATAAATCGACAGGGCGGCATTCGTTCCAGGGCTTTGTGCAAGCAGGCAGCGATTTTACTGCTATGGGCGGACTCTCGCCTTCTCTCCATCAGAGCAACGCATATCCCCGGTCTTCTGAATCGCAGGGCGGACATGCTTTCGAGGAGGAGAATCCCTCAAGGGGAATGGAGGTTACACCCTGAGTCGGTTCAGATGATTTGGAACCTCTACGGGAAAGCGGAGGTGGATTTATTCGCTACGAGCGAGAATGCACACTGCCCGTTGTTCTTCTCCCTGTCCCACTCCCCGCTGAAAGGGGACGCGCTCTCAGCGCACTGGCCAGCAGCCAGGCTTTATGCGTTTCCTCCGATCAAAATATTGCCTCTGGTGTTATGCAAGATCAGGGAGGAGCGAGCGTCAGTGATACTCATAGCCCCGAACTGGCCGAACCAGCCTTGGTTCCCAGACCTGACAGAGCTGTTGGTAGCACCTCCCTGGCCAATTCCGGTCAGGAGGGACATGCTATCCCAGGCGGACGGCTCGGTGTGGCACCCGAACCCGGAATTATGGAGCCTTCATGTGTGGCTGCTTCAGGGTTGTCAGAGAAGCTAAATGCATTACAATCTCGCGTGATCGACACACTCACGGAAGCGCGAGCACCCTCTACAAGACGTTTGTATGCCTTAAAATGGGGAGTGTTTGTGAAATGGTGCCATCAGGCTCATATCGACCCGGTTACTTGCACCGTGTCGGATGTTCTGAGTTTCCTGCAATACAGGCTGGATAGTGGATCGTTACCATCGACACTGAAAGTCTATGTGGCAGCCATTGCCGCGTTTCGTTCCCCGCAGGGCGGACAGTCGATCGGCAGAAACGCCATGGTGGTGAGTTTTCTTAAGGGAGTGAGAAGACTACACCCTCCGAGACCACCTTCAGTCCCGCCCTGGGACCTAGAGGTGGTATTAAGAGCTCTTTCTCAGCCACCATTTGAGCCTTTAACATCCGTGGGTTTGAAGGAGTTATCTCTTAAAACTAAACTCCTTCTTGCACTCGCTTCAGCTAAGCGCATAGGGGATTTGCATGCTTTTTCTGTGGAAAGTGACTGTATTCGCTTCGGACCCGGTGACTGCAGCGTCACTCTCCGGCCGAGAATGGGATACGTGCCTAAATCACTATCTACCCCCTTCAAGACACAGACTGTTTCTCTGTCTGCCCTATCTTCCGAGTCAACAGCCTCGCGTGAAGCAGACGCTCAGACCTCGGTGTGCCCTGTCAGGGCTTTGAGGATTTACATCGACCGTTCGGCCAGCTTTCGACAATCTGACCAACTATTTGTGTGTTACAGTGGTTGTGCGAGAGGCCGGGCCATTTCAAAACAGAGGCTTCCCCACTGGATTGTAGATGCTATTACGGCTGCTTATACGAGCCAAAGCCAAGGTTTGGAATGTCCTTTGCACATTAGGGGCAACTCAACAAGGGCTATTGCTTCCTCGTGGGCGTGGTCGAGAGGTATGTCTATTCGAGATATATGCGTTTGCAGCCGGCTGGTCTTCTCAGAATAATTTCGCCAGGTTTTACAAGCTGGACGTTCAGTCCTTTGCCTCCCAAGTGCTGTCGTTGAGTGGCTGATGCATGTTTTTACTACATCGTTATGTTTGTGTTGCTGTCTCGCACAGTAATTTTACTCTGCATGACCCTCTTACCAATATGGTTGTTCTGCCCTGTACTCAGTGCAGATTCCTGTATTTCGTGTTGATTCTCTAGTGCTACCATTATCATGCTAATTTGTGTTTTGCTGCTAACACAGTTATCTCTGTGCAGCTCCTCACAGTGTTTTGTAGCGCAAGTTTGCCCTGTTTTCAGCGCAGCCGACATTATTTCTATCCAGACATGCAAATTTCGTATACCTTGGGTTTAGACGCTTATTGGCTTACCGCCACCTATCAGCTGTGAGCTCGCCTAACAGCGTCACTATTGGTGGGAAGTATGTATGTGCGTATTCTATCTTCGCTGAATGTGTGTCTGGTACAGGCTTCGTAGCCTCTCTCACGGCGGGATTGAATATCATTCCCATAACGGAGAATTCTCTGTGATGTCTCGTGACAGCTCGAAAGGGAATGCTCCGGTTACTATGGTAACCTCGGTTCCCTGAGAGCGGGAACGAGACATCACGGTAGTCGCCGTGCTCGCTGCTCTCCAGCCTAGCGGTGTTCAGTATCCGATTCTGATGTAATTGTCGTGGGCATCGGATTTATACTGTCTCGAGCTCGTCATATTTGCATGCTTTGCGACAATTGGCCAGTCATCTGGACTGGCGTGAGCCAATAGGACTTCAGGAAAGGTTGAAGGGAAGGAGTTCCCATAACGGAGAATTCTCCGTGATGTCTCGTTCCCCCTCTCAGGGAACCAAGGTTACCATAGTAACCGGAGCGTTTTCTTGATGAATCTTAAATTCTTAAACATTTGTTTGTAAATACATTCATAAATGCAACTCTCACAAGCTCTAAGCAGAAAAGAAGACCCAAAAGCAAAGATACTGTATGTAAATCATGCTTTATTAATGAAACTGATAAAAGAATATTAGTTTTTCACTAATTTTTGTTTCTTTCGCGTTGATCCACTTTGTGCATTTAACCACATACTCCTTTATGGTTTTGTATATGCTGTCACAGATTTCACAAGTCCTTTCAGTTTGTTCAGTTTTTCACCAGTGTATTGTGCAGCGAGAAAAAAGGTGTAGAGGGAATTGCACACTTTGAAGAAGTGCAAATGCAGCAATCCACCAAATGGTCAGCATTAGTTAGTTCGGTGATAACTAGTTCAGTTAATGTCAAGGCGTCACATTGTTTGCTTGTGGTCATTTTCAGCAGTCTCTCTCACACACGATAACAAATCTCAGTACAATAGAAATGTTTTCACATCCAGTTGGGTCTTTAGTTCCATCCAATTTAAGGTGTACCACCAATCTCCTTCAATGTGTTCTGTATTATTAATCTCGCTCATTAGAGTTATGATTTGTCTCTGCTTAGAAATGGTGTTCTGGACCGGCATAGCCTAAATCATTCGTGAAATTCATAGGAAAAGGGTTATTATCCTTGACTAAAACTTTTAAACATTTATGATAATTTAAATAAAGCTAAAATTAAATTAAATATACATAATATAACATTAGTTGAAAAACATAAACTTAACGAGAATTGTTGCCTTGATAGACTGAAATAAATTGAAATAAGTGAAATAAGCACAAAAATTATTTATCTGGAAATAAATAAAAACTTAAAACTAAACTAAACTGAAATATAAATTATATAAATGTAAATAATTTAATATAAAATAGATGTAAATAGCAAGAGGCCCATTAAAAAAATAGCCAAAAATGACAAAAGTACATAAAAAATAAAAAAATTACTAAGAGGAACAAAAATTAAAGCTAATTCAAAATATTAATAAAACTAAAATAGCACTGCAGAAACCAATCACGTGATTATAAACAATGAAACACTGAAAAATAATAAAAATAAATAAATAATAAAAATAAGTCAAGAATAAAATCCAATTAAAACTAATTTAAAATATTAATAAAACTAAAATAAAACTAAATAGGACAGCAGGTCCCCTTACCAGTCTCGTGACTAAACGATGAAAATACTGTCATTAATAAAAATAATAATTATAATAAATATTTTAATAATCACAAATAAATGAAATGACAGAAACATAACATGGCTTTGCTCTCCTTAGCTGAAAGAAAATAAAAATAAATAAGAGATAGTACACGTGCGCATGTTACAATTCTGAAATAATAATTGGAAAACTAGGTGTAATGAAGTTGATAGATACGGGAAGAAGGAGGCGGGAACCGGCGAACATTTAACACATTTAATAATAAAATAAACAAACACAAATGAAAAGCGGCAGCCCCTCGCGGACGACTGCCGCACACAAAACACAAACTAAAATTCCAGGCCTGTTCCTCTCTCGTCTTCCACTGTCGTCACTCCTCCTTTTATTCCTTCCGAAGCTCCTCCGTGGGACTCGAGACCGGTGAGTGTTGCAGGTGTTGTTCATTATCATTTACTCCACCGGCCTCACTCCGTTTCCACGGCTCTCGGCCCCGCCCTACTCGTCACATACCCCCATCGCCCCTCGCAGGCCGGGGGGTACCCACGAGACTGCGCTCTACTCCCCCCCTACCCCCTCTCCTGGGGGGAGCCCGTCAGGGCGGCCGCGGCGTACCTGGGGGTAAGGACAGACGAGGCAAGAGAAAAGGAGACGGAAGGATGAGGAGTGACAGAGAAGAGAGAGGGGAGAGAGAAAAAAAAAAACATCTCGGTCCGGTTCCCGGACACACTGCCGCTCGGTCCTCAAACAGCTGAGCGGCTCACTCGCGGTGCCATGCGATGGTACTGGACCTCTTTGGTGGACGGCTTGTCACTCCTCCGCCTCCTGGCGGACGGCGATGGCTCCTCCAGTCGAGGGCAGCCGGCAGCGAGTCCCCTGTTCCCTGCTCCTCCTCCAACCTGGCGGATGGCAGCAGGCTCCGGCCCACTGGCGAACGGCGCCGACTCCTCCGCTCCCTCTCGGATGGCAGCCACCCCTCCTCGTCCCAGGAGCACGGCAGCGAGCCTTCCGTCCCACCTGCTCTTCCATTGCTCCAGCACCACCGCCTCGGGCAGCCACTGGCGGTCTCCGCTTCTTCCTGCTGCCCGATCTCCTCAGCACCGCGATCCCACTCAGCAGCGAGGGCTCTCTGACAGCGTGTCCCTCCTTCCTCCCGGGTTTCGGCACCAATGTAATGAAGTTGATAGATACGGGAAGAAAGAGGCGGGAACCGGCGAACATTTAACACATTTAATAATAAAATAAATAAACACAAATAAAAAGCGGCACGCATTTGGCAGTGACAGGAAGGCGCATATAGCGGTGGCAAGTGGCAGCTCGATTTACTATTGAAAGCCGAATCAGACAAGCAATAATAAATAAGTGAAAGGAGCGGAAAGGACCAAATCAGTCACTAGGTCCAATGGCACCCCCTCCGTGGGATTAAAATGCCCCCCAGTTATGCCATCCTGGCGCCGGGCCTGCACAGCGCACATTTTCAGCTAATCAACAATGAAATGATCACCTGACAGAGGGGCATGTGTGACACCGCAATATGTAGTAGAAAACAGAAGATTTACGAACATTTTCTGCTTGACGGGTGCTCCTTTCAATCCCCAAATTACAGACACAAACATATCTTCATCTTCTTCGTCTAGACGCTACATCTGTGGTAATACATCTGATTGGTGCAGAGTCTTTCAAGAATGTCTGTTTCAGACCAAACAAGCCCAGTGATGGTGGCAAAATCTTACACTCAGATTTATTTATTTAGTTTACATTTTTGTTATTTGGCGTAAGAGTTAGTTTACAGACAGGTAGAAGGCAATAACAGCATATGAGCACAAAGATTATTATTTATACAGCATTACTGAACAATAACATACTCCTTGCAAAGTTTTAATAACATTCATTCAAATCATATTTTTTACTGTAAACATTATTGAGGACATGTATTAACTATTATTTACACTAATCCATTTGATTCTGCAGTATGGAGTAATTATGTATTTCTTTATCCTACAGAATAAGAGATGTGTTTGACCACCAGAAGAGCTCTGGGACGAGTGGACAGACATTCGCTGTAATGATGGACATCTGCTCATGGACAGGTAAAGCTTATAATGTGTTGTTTACTAGTTAATGTGTAGGTTACCATCATTTTCTTTTTGAGGGGTCACTCCTTTAAAAAGCAAATGATGGTAACCTAAGTAGTTGGGGAAGGGACGGAAAGTGAAAAATTGTATACAGCTAATTTTTTTTTTCAGGCTGAAAAGCATAACCGCTGCTGGACATCGCTCTGGGACTCAGGGGGGGACCCGACCGTCCCCACTCCTTCTTTCACACACCATTCACCTGTAACGCAGAGACCTGGCTGGGATCGAACCAGCAACCTCTAAACCCGTGAGGCAGCGCTCTTACCTGTGAGCCACAGGTCTCTTGTTGGAGCATGTGAAGGAACTTCTATTTGACTGTTGACCCGTGAGTCCCCAATAAAGAAGTTAAAGTAAACTGTGTAAGTGATTTAATGAAGAGGGATTTGAACCCATGTCTTCATCACAGACTCATCTTCCAACAGTGTCTGCGTTTAGACCATCGTGGATTTCATGGTTTGGTCTGGTATTTGAGTAACTTTGTTGGATGAAATCGATTTAAAGTAAGCAAAAGAGGGATTTGAACACGGATCTCCCAGATTCAAACACAAAGCTTTATCTCTTGAGCCGCCGAGTCTGAGGAGCCAATCAGCGTTTTGAGCAGGCCTTAATTGAGAGATTTGTTCTAAATTATGACTAATAACTCTGGGGCTTGAACCAGGACATTGACGTTTAAGATTGAAGCCTTTAACCACTGAGCCACAGAAACTGTGATGTTGTACTGGTGTTGTTTAGATTTTAAGTTAAGCTTAATGTAGGTTTAAGATGAGTAAAAGACATTCAGTGCATCTGTGGGATTTGAACACAACTGCATTGTAGTTTCATTGAGTCACAGTCTCATGTTTAGCCGCTGCACCACTGTACTCCTGGTAAAACAGGCGGTTTACTTTAGTTTGTTGTGTAGATGTTATTTTCAGTAAAACTTGCTGGATTTGACCCAGTACTTTCACACTCAAAGATGAATAATGATCCACGGCACCACTGAGATTGTATTGAATTCAGTGTTGTTTTTGGTCCATCACATTAGCATTAATTATCATCAGCTGCAGAGGCGTAATTAACCAGGTAAAGATTATTATACCTGATTGTAGTTCACACAAATCACCACAGGAGGGCAAAACCAGGTAAAGATTATTATACCTGATTGTAGTTCACACAAATCACCACAGGAGGGCAAAACCAGGTAAAGATTATTATACCTGATTGTAGTTCACAAAAATCACCACAGCATGTCTAATGAGTCCACTCTTAACCGAGTCTAATGAACGCCCTCCTGTGGTATTTTTTGTGCATTGCTATTTTATATCATTGTGTGTGATTTTGTTCTGTCCTCTTCTGTTAAACTAAACTGAAATGCAAAAAAGTCAGAGGACCTAAGTGGCCCTCCTGTGGTGATTCGTGTGTATTACACCGCTGCAAATTGAGTCTAATGAACTCTTCACAGGAATTTAAATATAAATAAATAATAATAATTTTTTGATAATTTGCTCTTGTCCCTGTTCTTGTTAAAAAACATTTATATATAAAAAAGTCCTATGACCAAGAATTAGTGAATACCTCGACATATGTAAGATTTGAACATGATTCTGTAGCAGTTTCATGATTCTCAAATGTGTTCTTGGCATATAACATGAACAATAGAAAGACCGAGAGTAAAGTGCAGTTTTCATCCGCTCCTCGAGGCGGCGCGAGCGGGTTTCACCTTCAGTCTGACACACCTTCGGCTGCTCGATGACAGTCACAACAACACGTGCAGTTCCTGCGGATGACAGCTGTTCATGTAAGTTTAGCAACGATATTTTCAGCTAAAATGTAAATGAAACCGACACACAGTCCGATCAAACGCTGAAATTGAGCTGTCACGCGACTCTCCTGTAAGTAATTTCCCGCATGAAGCCAATTTGTCGTTAAATGACCTGCACGCGCTGTCTAGGAAATGAATCGCTAGTTGTTGCGTTGTGTTTATAATCTCTGAACGAGTCGTCAGATATTGACATTATAAAGTGTAATAATAAGGAATCGCGCTGTTTGTTGATGTTGCAGCAGGTGTTGTGTGAAGCTCTGCTGCTTTAGGCTTTTTCTGTTTCTAGCTCTGACTGTCATAATAAGAGCACAGACATTTAAATGCTGTTTTAGTATATGTGTGTGTGTGTATGTGTGTGTGTGTGTATACATATGTCGTAAATAATTAAAAGCAAGATGCTATCAATTGTATTTGATGTTTTAGCAGTTTATTCACAGACTGGATATTTAGCGATTGGGTTTCATTGCAATTAATTTGCTCCTGAACTAAACCGAAACAAACAGTAGATTGAATGAAACGGATTGATGGAGCATTACTGAAGTATAATAGAGTCTGCAGTGTTTTATAATTATGTAACATTAATATATTTATCTAGTTATGTTACCTGTCTTTAGACTTGATGTACAATATGTCTAATAATGTATTGATTTGTGTCTTGGCTGAACAGAAGAAGTGGTGTTGTGGATCGTCAAGCAGACAGACGGCGACTGTAATGATGGACGTCTGCTCGTGGACCGGTGATGTATCTACTGTGTGAATGTGTTCTAGTGCACTAGACGTGTAGGTTACCATCATTTTCTTTTTGAGGGGTCACTCCTTTAAAAAGCAAATGATGGTAACCTAAGTAGGTGGGGAAGGGACGGGAAATGCTAATTTTTATGCAGCTTTGTTTTTGTTTTTTGAGTTTGGATAAAAGCATAACCACTGCTGGTCACGGGGCCGGAAGCTCCAGGAGGAGACCGTGCTGGTATCCTCCTTCTTTGGGCGCGCCTTCACACACACTCCACCATTCACCCGTAACGCAGAGACCTGGCTGGGATCGAACCAGCAACCCCTGAACCCGCGAGGCAGCGCTCTTACCTGTGAGCCACAGGTCTCTTGTTGGAGCATGTGAAGGAACTTATATTTGATGGTGACCCGTGAGTCCCCAATAAAGAAGTTAAAGTAATCTGTGTCTGTGATTTAATGAGGTAGGATTTGAACCCATGTTTTCATCACAGGCTCATCTCCCCATAGAGTTTGCGTTTATCCACTAGACCATCGTGGATTTCATGGTTTGTTCTGGTATTTGATTGACTTTGTTGGATGAAATCGATTTAAAGTAAGCTAAAGTGGGATTTGAACACAGTTTTCCCAGATTCAAACACAAAGCTTTACCTCTTGAGCCGCCGAGTCTGAGGAGTCGATTAGCGTTTTGAGCAGGCCTTAATTGAGAGATTTGTTCTAAATTATGAATAATAACTCTGGGGCTTGAACCTGGACTTCGAAGTTAGAGATTGAAGCCTTTAACCACTGAGCCACAGAAACTGTGATGCTGTACTGGTGTTTGTAGGATCGTTTAGATTTTAAGTTTAATGTAGGTTTAAGATGAGTAAAAGACATTCAGTGCTTCTGTGGGATTTGAACACAACTGCATTGTAGCTTCATGAGACACCGTCTCGTGTTTAGCCGCTGCACCACTGTACTTCTGGTAAAACAGGCGGTTTACTTTAGTTTTTTCTTGTTTGTGGTGTAGATGTTATTTTCAGTAAAATTGCTGGATTTGTACTTTCACACTCAAAGGGGAACAATGATCCACGGCACCACTGAGATTGTGTTGAATTCAGTGTTGTTTTTGGTCCATCACATTAGCATTAATTATCATCAGCTGCAGCGGCGTAATTAGCCCGGTTAAGATTATTATACTCGATTGTAATTGACACAAATCACCACAGGAGGGCAAAACCAGGTTAAGATTATTATACCTGATTGTAGTTCACAAAAGTCACCACAGGAGGGCAAACCAGGTTAAGATTATTATACCTGATTGTAGTTCACAAAAATCACCACAGGAGGGCAAACCAGGTAAGATTATTATACCTGATTGTAGTTCACAAAAATCACCACAGGAGGGCAAACCAGGTAAGATTATTATACCTGATTGTAGTTCACAAAAATCACCACAGCATGTCTAAAGAGTCCACTCTTAACCGAGTATAATGAACGCCCTCCTGTGGTATTTTCTGTGCATTGCTATTTTATATAATTGTGTGGGATTTTGTTCTGTCCTCTTCTGTTAAACTGAACTGAAATGCAAAAAAGTCAGAGGACCTAAGTGGCCCTCCTGTGGTGATTCGTGTGTATTACACCGCTGTAAATCGAGTCTAATGAACTCTTCACAGGAATTTAAATATAAATAATAAAAATATATATTTTTGATAGTTTGCTCTTCTCCCTGTTCTTGTTAAAATACATTTATATATAAAAAAAAGTCCTATGACCAAGAATTAGTCAATACCTCGACATATGTAAGATTTGAACATGATTCTGTAGCAGTTTCATGATTCTCAAATGTGATCTTGGCATATAACATGAACAATAGAAAGACCGAAAGTAAAGTGCAGTTTTCATCCGCTCCTCGAGGCGGCGCGAGCGGGTTTCACCTTCAGTCTGACACACCTTCGGCTGCTCGATGACAGTCACAACAACACGTGCAGTTCCTGCGGATGACAGCTGTTCATGTAAGTTTAGCAACGATATTTTCAGCTAAAATGTAGATGAAACCGACACACAGTCCGATAAAACGCTGAAACTGAGCGTCACGCGACTCTCCTGTAAGTAATTTCCCGCATGAAGCCAATTTGTCGTTAAATGACCTGCACGCGCTGTCTAGGAAATGAATCGCTAGTTGTTGCGTTGCGTTTATAATCTCTGAACGAGTCGTCAGATATTGACATTATAAAGTGTAATAATAAGGAATTGCGCTGTTTGTTGATGTTGCAGCAGGTGTTGTGTGAAGCTCTGCTGCTTTAGGCTTTTTCTGTTTCCAGTTCTGACTGTCATAATAAGAGCACAGACATTTAAATGCCAATTTGTTATATATGTGTATATATATTATGTCGTTAATAATTAAAAGCAAGATGCTATCAATTGAATTTGATGTTTTAGCAGTTTATAGACTGACTGGATATTTAGCGATTGGGTTTCATTGCAATTCATTTGCTCCTGAACTAAACCGAAACAAACAGTAGATTGGATGAAACGGATTGATGGAGCATTACTGAAGTATAATAGAGTCTGCAGTATTTTATAAATATGTAACATTAATATATTTACCTAGTTATGTTACCTGTTTTAGACTTGATGTACAATATGTCTAATAATGTCTTGATTTGTGTCTTGGCTGAACAGAAGAAGTGGTGTTGTGGATCGTCAAGCAGACAGACGGCGACTGTAATGATGGACATCTGCTCGAGGACCGGTGATGTATCTACTGTGTGAATGTGTTCTAGTGCACTAGACGTGTAGGTTACCATCATTTTCTTTTTGAAGGGCGTCTCCTTTGAAAAGCAAATGATGGTAACCTAAGTAGGTGGGGAAGGGACTGGAAGTGATAATTTTTATTCAACTTTATTTTATTTTTCCAGTTTGAATAAAAGCATAACCGCTGCTGGTCACGGTGCCGGAAGCTCCAGGAGGAGACCGTGCTGGTATCCTCCTTCTTTGGGCACGCCTTCACACACACTCCACCATTCACCCGTAACGCAGAGACCTGGCTGGGATCGAACCAGCAACCCCTGAACCCGCGAGGCAGCGCTCTTACCTGTGAGCCACAGGTCTCTTGTTGGAGCATGTGAAGAAACTTATATTTGACTGTTGACCCGTGAGTCCCCAATAAAGAAGTTAAAGTAAACTGTGTTTGTGATTTAATGAGGTAGGATTTGAACCCATGTTTTCATCACAGGCTCATCTCCCCATAGAGTTTGCGTTTATCCACTAGACCATCGTGGATTTCATGGTTTGTTCTGGTATTTGATTGACTTTGTTGGATGAAATCGATTTAAAGTAAGCTAAAGTGGGATTTGAACACAGTTTTCCCAGATTCAAACACAAAGCTTTACCTCTTGAGCCGCCGAGTCTAGGAGTCGATTAGCGTTTTGAGCAGGCCTTAATTGAGAGATTTGTTCTAAATTATGAATAATAACTCTGGGGCTTGAACCTGGACTTCGAAGTTAGAGATTGAAGCCTTTAACCACTGAGCCACAGAAACTGTGATGCTGTACTGGTGTTTGTAGGATCGTTTAGATTTTAAGTTTAATGTAGGTTTAAGATGAGTAAAAGACATTCAGTGCTTCTGTGGGATTTGAACACAACTGCATTGTAGCTTCATGAGACACAGTCTCGTGTTTAGCCGCTGCACCACTGTACTTCTGGTAAAACAGGCGGTTTACTTTAGTTTTTTCTTGTTTGTGGTGTAGATGTTATTTTCAGTAAAATTGCTGGATTTGTACTTTCACACTCAAAGGGGAACAATGATACACGGCACCACTGAGATTGTGTTGAATTCAGTGTTGTTTTTGGTCCATCACATTAGCATTAATTATCATCAGCTGCAGCGGCGTAATTAGCCCGGTTAAGATTATTATACTCGATTGTAATTGACACAAATCACCACAGGAGGGCAAAACCAGGTTAAGATTATTATACCTGATTGTAGTTCACAAAAATCACCACAGGAGGGCAAACCAGGTTAAGATTATTATACCTGATTGTAGTTCACAAAAATCACCACAGCATGTCTAATGAGTCCACTCTTAACCGAGTATAATGAACGCCCTCCTGTGGTATTTTTTGTGCATTGCTATTTTATATAATTGTGTGGGATTTTGTTCTGTCCTCTTCTGTTAAACTGAACTGAAATGCAAAAAAGTCAGAGGACCTAAGTGGCCCTCCTGTGGTGATTCGTGTGTATTACACCGCTGTAAATCGAGTCTAATGAACTCTTCACAGGAATTTAAATATAAATAATAAAAATATATATTTTTGATAGTTTGCTCTTCTCCCTGTTCTTGTTAAAATACATTTATATATATAAAAAAAAGTCCTATGACCAAGAATTAGTCAATACCTCGACATATGTAAGATTTGAACATGATTCTTTAGCAGTTTCATGATTCTCAAATGTGATCTTGGCACTACAACATGAACAATAGAAAGACCGAGAGTAAAGTGCAGTTTTCATCCGCTCCTCGAGGCGGCGCGAGCGGGTTTCACCTTCAGTCTGACACACCTTCGGCTGCTCGATGACAGTCACAACAACACGTGCAGTTCCTGCGGATGACAGCTGTTCATGTAAGTTTAGCAGCAATATTTTCATCTAAAATGTAGATGAAACCGACACACAGTCCGATAAAACGCTGAAACTGAGCGTCACGCGACTCTCCTGTAAGTAATTTCCCGCATGAAGCCAATTTGTCGTTAAATGACCTGCACGCGCTGTCTAGGAAATGAATCGCTAGTTGTTGCGTTGCGTTTATAATCTCTGAACGAGTCGTCAGATATTGACATTATAAAGTGTAATAATAAGGAATCGCGCTGTTTGTTGATGTTGCAGCAGGTGTTGTGTGAAGCTCTGCTGCTTTAGGCTTTTTCTGTTTCCAGTTCTGACTGTCATAATAAGAGCACAGACATTTAAATGCCTATTTGTTATATATGTGTATATATATTATGTCGTTAATAATTAAAAGCAAGATGCTATCAATTGAATTTGATGTTTTAGCAGTTTATAGACTGACTGGATATTTAGCGATTGGGTTTCATTGCAATTCATTTGCTCCTGAACTAAACCGAAACAAACAGTAGATTGGATGAAACGGATTGATGGAGCATTACTGAAGTATAATAGAGTCTGCAGTATTTTATAAATATGTAACATTAATATATTTACCTAGTTATGTTACCTGTCTTTAGACTTGATGTACAATATGTCTAATAATGTCTTGATTTGTGTCTTGGCTGAACAGAAGAAGTGGTGTTGTGGATCGTCAAGCAGACAGACGGCGACTGTAATGATGGACGTCTGCTCGTGGACCGGTGATGTATCTACTGTGTGAATGTGTTCTAGTGCACTAGACGTGTAGGTTACCATCATTTTCTTTTTGAAGGGCGTCTCCTTTGAAAAGCAAATGATGGTAACCTAAGTAGGTGGGGAAGGGACTGGAAGTGATAATTTTTATTCAACTTTATTTTATTTTTCCAGTTTGAATAAAAGCATAACCGCTGCTGGTCACGGTGCCGGAAGCTCCAGGAGGAGACCGTGCTGGTATCCTCCTTCTTTGGGCGCGCCTTCACACACACTCCACCATTCACCCGTAACGCAGAGACCTGGCTGGGATCGAACCAGCAACCCCTGAACCCGCGCTCTTACCTGTGAGCCACAGGTCTCTTGTTGGAGCATGTGAAGAAACTTATATTTGACTGTTGACCCGTGAGTCCCCAATAAAGAAGTTAAAGTAAACTGTGTTTGTGATTTAATGAGGTAGGATTTGAACCCATGTTTTCATCACAGGCTCATCTCCCCATAGAGTTTGCGTTTATCCACTAGACCATCGTGGATTTCATGGTTTGTTCTGGTATTTGATTGACTTTGTTGGATGAAATCGATTTAAAGTAAGCTAAAGTGGGATTTGAACACAGTTTTCCCAGATTCAAACACAAAGCTTTACCTCTTGAGCCGCCGAGTCTAGGAGTCGATTAGCGTTTTGAGCAGGCCTTAATTGAGAGATTTGTTCTAAATTATGAATAATAACTCTGGGGCTTGAACCTGGACTTCGAAGTTAGAGATTGAAGCCTTTAACCACTGAGCCACAGAAACTGTGATGCTGTACTGGTGTTTGTAGGATCGTTTAGATTTTAAGTTTAATGTAGGTTTAAGATGAGTAAAAGACATTCAGTGCTTCTGTGGGATTTGAACACAACTGCATTGTAGCTTCATGAGACACAGTCTCGTGTTTAGCCGCTGCACCACTGTACTTCTGGTAAAACAGGCGGTTTACTTTAGTTTTTTCTTGTTTGTGGTGTAGATGTTATTTTCAGTAAAATTGCTGGATTTGTACTTTCACACTCAAAGGGGAACAATGATACACGGCACCACTGAGATTGTGTTGAATTCAGTGTTGTTTTTGGTCCATCACATTAGCATTAATTATCATCAGCTGCAGCGGCGTAATTAGCCCGGTTAAGATTATTATACTCGATTGTAATTGACACAAATCACCACAGGAGGGCAAAACCAGGTTAAGATTATTATACCTGATTGTAGTTCACAAAAATCACCACAGGAGGGCAAACCAGGTTAAGATTATTATACCTGATTGTAGTTCACAAAAATCACCACAGGAGGGCAAACCAGGTTAAGATTATTATACCTGATTGTAGTTCACAAAAATCACCACAGGAGGGCAAACCAGGTTAAGATTATTATACCTGATTGTAGTTCACAAAAATCACCACAGGAGGGCAAACCAGGTAAGATTATTATACCTGATTGTAGTTCACAAAAATCACCACAGGAGGGCAAACCAGGTAAGATTATTATACCTGATTGTAGTTCACAAAAATCACCACAGGAGGGCAAACCAGGTAAAGATTATTATACCTGATTGTAGTTCACACAAATCACCACAGCATGTCTAATGAGTCCACTCTTAACCGAGTCTAATGAACGCCCTCCTGTGGTATTTTTTGTGCATTGCTATTTTATATAATTGTGTGGGATTTTGTTCTGTCCTCTTCTGTTAAACTGAACTGAAATGCAAAAAAGTCAGAGGACCTAAGTGGCCCTCCTGTGGTGATTCGTGTGTATTACACCGCTGTAAATCGAGTCTAATGAACTCTTCACAGGAATTTAAATATAAATAATAAAAATATATATTTTTGATAGTTTGCTCTTCTCCCTGTTCTTGTTAAAATACATTTATATATAAAAAAAAGTCCTATGACCAAGAATTAGTCAATACCTCGACATATGTAAGATTTGAACATGATTCTTTAGCAGTTTCATGATTCTCAAATGTGATCTTGGCACTACAACATGAACAATAGAAAGACCGAAAGTAAAGTGCAGTTTTCATCCGCTCCTCGAGGCGGCGCGAGCGGGTTTCACCTTCAGTCTGACACACCTTCGGCTGCTCGATGACAGTCACAACAACACGTGCAGTTCCTGCGGATGACAGCTGTTCATGTAAGTTTAGCAACGATATTTTCAGCTAAAATGTAAATGAAACCGACACACAGTCCGATAAAACGCTGAAACTGAGCGTCACGCGACTCTCCTGTAAGTAATTTCCCGCATGAAGCCAATTTGTCGTTAAATGACCTGCACGCGCTGTCTAGGAAATGAATCGCTAGTTGTTGCGTTGCGTTTATAATCTCTGAACGAGTCGTCAGATATTGACATTATAAAGTGTAATAATAAGGAATCGCGCTGTTTGTTGATGTTGCAGCAGGTGTTGTGTGAAGCTCTGCTGCTTCAGGCTTTTTCTGTTTCTAGCTCTGACTGTCATAATAAGAGCACAGACATTTAAATGCCTATTTGTTATATATGTGTATATATATTATGTCGTTAATAATTAAAAGCAAGATGCTATCAATTGAATTTGATGTTTTAGCAGTTTATAGACTGACTGGATATTTAGCGATTGGGTTTCATTGCAATTCATTTGCTCCTGAACTAAACCGAAACAAACAGTAGATTGGATGAAACGGATTGATGGAGCATTACTGAAGTATAATAGAGTCTGCAGTATTTTATAAATATGTAACATTAATATATTTACCTAGTTATGTTACCTGTCTTTAGACTTGATGTACAATATGTCTAATAATGTCTTGATTTGTGTCTTGGCTGAACAGAAGAAGTGGTGTTGTGGATCGTCAAGCAGACAGACGGCGACTGTAATGATGGACGTCTGCTCGTGGACCGGTGATGTATCTACTGTGTGAATGTGTTCTAGTGCACTAGACGTGTAGGTTACCATCATTTTCTTTTTGAAGGGCGTCTCCTTTGAAAAGCAAATGATGGTAACCTAAGTAGGTGGGGAAGGGACTGGAAGTGATAATTTTTATTCAACTTTATTTTATTTTTCCAGTTTGAATAAAAGCATAACCGCTGCTGGTCACGGTGCCGGAAGCTCCAGGAGGAGACCGTGCTGGTATCCTCCTTCTTTGGGCGCGCCTTCACACACACTCTCCACCATTCACCCGTAACGCAGAGACCTGGCTGGGATCAAACCAGCAACCTCTGAACCCGCGAGGCAGCGCTCTTACCTGTGAGCCACAGGTCTCTTGTTGGAGCATGTGAAGAAACTTATATTTGACTGTTGACCCGTGAGTCCCCAATAAAGAAGTTAAAGTAAACTGTGTTTGTGATTTAATGAGGTAGGATTTGAACCCATGTTTTCATCACAGGCTCATCTCCCCATAGAGTTTGCGTTTATCCACCAGACCATCGTGGATTTCATGGTTTGTTCTGGTATTTGATTGACTTTGTTGGATGAAATCGATTTAAAGTAAGCTAAAGTGGGATTTGAACACAGTTTTCCCAGATTCAAACACAAAGCTTTACCTCTTGAGCCGCCGAGTCTGAGGAGTCGATTAGCGTTTTGAGCAGGCCTTAATTGAGAGATTTGTTCTAAATTATGAATAATAACTCTGGGTCTTGAACCTGGACTTCGAAGTTAGAGATTGAAGCCTTTAACCACTGAGCCACAGAAACATGCTGTACTGGTGTTTGTAGGATCGTTTAGATTTTAAGTTTAATGTAGGTTTAAGATGAGTAAAAGACATTCAGTGCTTCTGTGGGATTTGAACACAACTGCATTGTAGCTTCATGAGTCACAGTCTCGTGTTTAGCCGCTGCACCACTGTACTCCTGGTAAAACAGGCGGTTTACTTTAGTTTGTTGTGTAGATGTTATTTTCAGTAAAACTTGCTGGATTTGACCCAGTACGTTCACACTCAAAGGGGAACAATGATCCACGGCACCACTGAGATTGTGTTGAATTCAGTGTTGTTTTTGGTCCATCACATTAGCATTAATTATCATCAGCTGCAGCGGCGTAATTAACCAGGTAAGATTATTATACCTGATTGTAGTTCACACAAATCACCACAGGAGGGCAAACCCAGGTAAAGATTATTATACCTGATTGTAGTTCACACAAATCACCACAGCATGTCTAATGAGTCCACTCTTAACCGAGTATAATGAACGCCCTCCTGTGGTATTTTTTGTGCATTGCTATTTTATATCATTGTGTGTGATTTTGTTCTGTCCTCTTCTGTTAAACTGAACTGAAATGCAAAAAAGTCAGAGGACCTAAGTGGCCCTCCTGTGGTGATTCGTGTGTATTACACCGCTGCAAATTGAGTCTAATGAACTCTTCACAGGAATTTAAATATAAATAAATAATAATATTTTTTTGATAATTTGCTCTTGTCCCTGTTCTTGTTAAAATACATTTATATATAAAAAAGTCCTATGACCAAGAATTAGTGAATACCTCGACATATGTAAGATTTGAACATGATTCTGTAGCAGTTTCATGATTCTCAAATGTGATCTTGGCACTACAACATGAACAATAGAAAGACCGAGAGTAAAGTGCAGTTTTCATCCGCTCCTCGAGGCGGCGCGAGCGGGTTTCACCTTCAGTCTGACACACCTTCGGCTGCTCGATGACAGTCACAACAACACGTGCAGATCCTGCAGATGACAGCTGTTCATGTAAGTTTAGCAGCAATATTTTCAGCTAAAATGCAAATGAAACCGACACACAGTCCGATAAAACGCTGAAATTGAGCGTCACGCGACTCTCCTGTAAGTAATTTCCCGCATGAAGACAATTTGTCGTTAAATGACTTGCACGCGCTGTCTAGGAAATGAATCGCTAGTTGTTGCGTTTATAATCTCTGAACGAGTCGTCAGATATTGACATTATAAAGTGTAATAATAAGGAATCGCGCTGTTTGTTGATGTTGCAGCAGGTGTTGTGTGAAGCTCTGCTGCTTCAGGCTTTTTCTGTTTCTAGCTCTGACTGTCATAATAAGAGCACAGACATTTAAATGCTGTTTTAGTATATGTGTGTGTGTGTGTGTGTGTGTGTGTGTGTGTATACATATGTCGTAAATAATTAAAAGCAAGATGCTATCAATTGTATTTGATGTTTTAGCAGTTTATTCACAGATTGGATATTTAGCGATTGGGTTTCATTGCAAATCATTTGCTCCTGAACTAAACCGAAACAAACAGTAGATTGAATGAAACGGATTGATGGAGCATTACTGAAGTATAATAGAGTCTGCAGTATTTTATAATTATGTAACATTAATATATTTACCTAGTTATGTTACCTGTCTTTAGACTTGATGTACAATATGTCTAATAATGTCTTGATTTGTGTCTTGGCTGAACAGAAGAAGTGGTGTTGTGGATCGTCAAGCAGACAGACGGCGACTGTAATGATGGACATCTGCTCGTGGACCGGTGATGTATCTACTGTGTGAATGTGTTCTAGTGCACTAGACATGTAGGTTACCATCATTTTCTTTTTGAGGGGTCACTCCTTTAAAAAGCAAATGATGGTAACCTAAGTAGGTGGGGAAGGGACGGGAAATGCTAATTTTTATGCAGCTTTGTTTTGTTTTTTGTAGTTTGGATAAAAGCGTAACCGCTGCTGGAAGCTCCAGGAGGAGACCATGCTGGTATCCTCCTTCTTTGGGCGCGCCTTCACACACACTCCACCATTCACCCGTAACGCAGAGACCTGGCTGGGATCGAACCAGCAACCCCTGAACCCGCGAGGCAGCGCTCTTACCTGTGAGCCACAGGTCTCTTGTTGGAGCATGTGAAGGAACTTCTATTTGACTGTTGACCCGTGAGTCCCCAATAAAGAAGTTAAAGTAAACTGTGTATGTGATTTAATGAGGAGGGATTTGAACCCATGTCTTCATCACAGACTCATCTTCCAACAGTGTCTGCGTTTAGACCATCGTGGATTTCATGGTTTGGTCTGGTATTTGAGTAACTTTGTTGGATGAAATCGATTTAAAGTAAGCAAAAGAGGGATTTGAACACGGATCTCCCAGATTCAAACACAAAGCTTTATCTCTTGAGCCGCCGAGTCTGAGGAGCTGATCAGTGTTTTGAGCTGGCCTTAATTGAGAGATTTGTTCTAAATTATGAATAATAACTCTGGGGTTTGAACCAGGAATTTGACGTTTGAGATTGAAGCCTTTAACCACTGAGCCACAGAAACTGTGATGTTGTACTGGTGTTGTTTAGATTTTAAGTTTAATGTAGGTTTAAGATGAGTAAAAGACATTCAGTGCATCTGTGGGATTTGAACACAACTGTATTGTAGCTTCATGAGTCACAGTCTCATGTTTAGCCGCTGCACCACTGTACTCCTGGTAAAACAGGCGGTTTACTTTAGTTTGTTGTGTAGATGTTATTTTCAGTAAAACTTGCTGGATTTGACCCAGTACGTTCACACTCAAAGATGAACAATGATCCACGGCACCACTGAGATTGTGTTGAATTCAGTGTTGTTTTTGGTCCATCACATTAGCATTAATTATCATCAGCTGCAGCGGGGTAATTAACCAGGTAAAGATTATTATACTTGATTATAATTGACACGAATCACCACAGGAGGGCAAACCCAGGTAAAGATTATTATACCTGATTGTAGTTCACAAAAATCACCACAGGAGGGCAAACCCAGGTAAAGATTATTATACCTGATTGTAGTTCACAAAAATCACCACAGGAGGGCAAACCCAGGTAAAGATTATTATACCTGATTGTAGTTCACACAAATCACCACAGCATGTCTAATGAGTCCACTCTTAACCGAGTATAATGAACGCCCTCCTGTGGTATTTTCTGTGCATTGCTATTTTATATCATTGTTTGCGTTTATCCACTAGACCATCGTGGATTTCATGGTTTGTTCACAAAGATTTATCTCTGGAGTCACTGAGTCTGAGGAGCCGATCAGTTATTTTAAAAAGTGGAACAACCCGTCATTTTGAATTATGGAGGGGCATTCAGCAGGGCTGCTCTATTTCCCCTTACCTCTAAAAAAATCAAAAGTGACATTTCCTCCAGTTGCTCTTTTTGTGATGACTATTGAAACGGTTGTCCATCTCTTTTGGCACTGTCCATTTACAAATACATTTTCATTAGGAGTAACATTTATAATAAATGTGTTCTGTTTTGGAAGGACATAATATTGGGTTTTATTGAGTATGAACATTCTAAAAGGAAACAGTTTTATGTAGTGAATCTGATTTTGCTTCTTGCAAAATTTCACATCCATAGATGCAAATATTCAAACTCTAGACCTCACTTTGTTTTTATGAAAGAATTTGAGCAATACCTTTCATTAATCCAGCTGTCTAAGAACAAAAAAGCCTAAAAACTATCTACCTGTAACTCTTTTCCTACCTTTAATGAGATGTGATTCTCAATTTTATCGCTTAAGTTTCTAATGTATTAACACCCCCTTTTTTCTGTTCTTTTTAATTTGTTTCTATACTTCATTATTTTGCTGTTATTGTTCATCACTTGTGTATTGACGATTGTGTCATTCTATGTGTACTATTGATTTTTGAACAATAAACAAAAACCTGATCGCCTCCTGTGCTGAACTCAGTGAATTACATTGAAAGAAAAATCATGAAAACCTTTAATTATTTTGGAAGTTTCCAAAATTACTTGAATTATTATTGCCAACAGATATCTGGAAAACAACTCTTTTTTTGAAGATTTTTTTTAATCATTTAATATTACCTTTAATTTAAAAAGTGGTATTTGTATGATCACTTGAGCATGAATTACATTGCTGTTGTTGTTCATGGGACTGTAATTCCAGCCAAAGTATATTTTTAATTGATTTAATATATCAAATAAATAGTTTATTTCTATTTGATTTTGCAGAAGTTGATTAACCTTAGAATATATATTCTTAAATTTTTAATATCTATTAAAAAATAGTTAGTCAAAATTAAGTTAAGTGAATTACATCTATGTGTTTTTCTATTGCTATAACTGATATATTGCTTCATAAATTATTGATTATTATATTCAGTAACAAACCATATGGCAAACATTTATTTTCATACGAAGAAATATATTGATAGATCTGTACACTAAATGTGCTTTAATATTAATTTCATTATTTAATAAACACCCGAATCAAAAGAAGTGAAGCAGACGCCCTCCTGTGGTGAACTGTGTGAATTACATCACTGCTGTCTACTGCGCTTATAACTCGAGCCCGAGATGCCCTTCATTTTATATTGATTTAATACCATTTAATACATTGTTGATTTACTAGATGTTGAATACATTTGTTAAATCATCTCTTTTGATTATCAGAACATATTCTTAGATCTGTAGAAAAGCTAAATGAACGCCCTCCTGTGGTGAACTGTGTGAATTACATCAGAGCTCCTACAATAGAGGGAGACTCTCATCTTTACTAACAATGCGTCAATCAATGGAGACTGAATGCGCCGTATACACCGTTTTTACCAAAATACTCATAAAGATCATGTCTGAGTGCTAATTTTCAACACGTTTGCATGTAATCGTTGCGACAAGGCCCAGCTAAACAGGTAAACTGTACCTTTATCTCTTTCCCGATTGTCCTGTGTTTTTCGCCGTTGTTCCTCCTGAGCCGGCTGGTTTGATTCTGGTATGAATAAGTATTTATCCGATTTAAACTCTTCTCTGTTTAGCTAAAATGAAGAAGCGCGTCTGTTTTTGGTCACGTGGGGACTTTTCTCAGCGCATCGTCAGGATGGACCAATCACAGTCACTTGTAATAACTACATATATAATTACTTCAATAATATAACCATTTTACAAAAATACTATATTTATATAACAACTGTATTTCAGTATGTTTGCCATTTATAAATCCTTATACATCATCCAACAGATCTGAATAATTATACCTTTTTTTGTGTAAAAATGTATTTAAAAAAACTAACATTTATTATTTCTTATTACATATATCTTTGGTTATTATTTTATTTATTTCTAGTTATTAGAATATTCAGGAAAGTTCCTATTTCTCAGTTTATGGATATCACTCCAAAGATCAGACATCATGTTATTCTTACGTGTACTGAAACAGTGCACACTGTGTGTGTGTGTGTGTGTGTGCGTGCGTGCGTGTGTGCGTATAACCTGAAAGGCCAGTTGGTGGAGGAGTCCCATGTAAATGTTCCCATGACCCGTCTCTAGGATAACCCTAGATAAACAACGGCACACAACATAAGACCTCATAAAGGAGGAACACATGGAGAGGAAAGGCAGCGTTTGGATATAATTTCTGTTAAAGCTGATTGCAAAATTATTTTAAAATCCAGGAAAGCATTTTCACACACATTGACAAGAGGAAGTTCAGTTTTTCTGAATTAAATTATTTTTTCAGAGTTTATTCAAGTGTCTATTGTATGAGTGGAAGGCACTAAAAATGGTAAGAAAACTTCTATTCACTTTTCATTTTCATAAAAGATAGAAAGAGAAACATCTGGTTGAATCTGAATCTGTCAAGATTTCTTGCGTAGACATTCTTAAAATCCATACACTTTATAGCCTTCAGGTACCAAAAAGTCAAGATCTCAAAGTGCCAAGCCTGCAGCAAAGAGCAAAAGAAAGCGTTCTTCCAAGAAGAGGTCTGTCAGTGCCAAATGCACAAAGACCGATGTGGATATTCTGAGTCCAGCTGCCATGGAGAACGTCTACTACATCTCCCATAATGCAGTGGACTGCTTGGAGTTCAGAGGATTTGGCTGGACTGGAGCCACAAAGAAGAAAGGAAAAAAGGGCAAAAAACAAAAGAGC
This sequence comes from Oxygymnocypris stewartii, assembly GCA_003573665.1. NCBI lineage: Eukaryota > Metazoa > Chordata > Actinopteri > Cypriniformes > Cyprinidae > Oxygymnocypris > Oxygymnocypris stewartii. The sequence goes on along the minus strand of QVTF01004165.1, from coordinate 177,408 downwards.
AAAAAATGAAATGTTGTTTTGTGCCAACTAAACTATCTGTGAATATAATCAACACAAAATGCTCTTTATTAGATTGTTTCACTTCTTTATATCGCCAGTTGTTGCATAAAAAAATTGGCCTATTTGATTAATTTGAGCCAAAAATGGATTTGTACAATGTTGCATTTATCTCATCTGACTCTTAGTTTTTGGTTTATTTATCCAATCATACTTGCTACAACCCAATAAATGTTGAAACCTTCTAACTGGCTTTCTGAAACTCTTTACAAGGTGATAAACTTAAATGCAGAGGTTATGAAATTAAAAACTACATTTGGAGTAACTTTGACTAGACCCGGGGCAAAGTCCATACACGTCTCACTAACAGAGAAAGCCTGCAGATCTCCAACTCTTTTCAGTGACGTAAGCGCCAGCAAAAGAACAACCTTAAGAGACAGTATCCGCTCCGAAGCTGACTCTAAGGGCTCGAAAGGGGCCGTCACTAGTCCTTCGAGGACAACTGACAAGTCCCAAGAAGGAACTGCCATGGGGCGAACCGGCCTAAGGCGTCTGACCCCACGCATAAAGGTGGAGACCATCCGATGCCTCCCCAGGGGGATCTCATCCAGCTCTCTCCGAGCTGCAATGGCCGCTACATAAATCCTAAGGGTGGTAGCAGCCGCCCCCGCTGTCAGCCTTTCTTGCAAAAACTCCAGCACTGGACCAACAGGGCAGTTAACTGGGTCAATTGCACGAGTCATACACCAAGACTCAAAAATGCCCCACTTGGAAGAGTACAGCTTCCTAGTAGCGGGGGCTCTAGCACTGGCTATGGTTTCCTGAACTTCGGCAGGCAAACCATCAATCACAGCCCTTGGCCCTGTGTGGGCCATACCCACAACTTCCAGAGTTCTGATTGAGGATGCCAGATCTTGCCCTGAAGCTGGGACAGTAAGTCCCGCCTGATCGGAATCTCCCAAGGAGGCCGATACAAGAGGGGAGTTAGCTCCGAGAACCAGGTCTGGGAGGGCCAGAATGGGGCTATGAGATGGAGACGGGCACCACTCACCTTCACTCTGCATAGTACTGCCGGAATCAGCTTTATTGGCGGAAACGCGTACAGACTGACATTCGGGGTCTTGCCACAATAAAAGGGGTCGACAGCAACTGCACGACACCCTGATAAGGCGAGTAGCTGGTACAGTGGGGTGTAACCTCAGCTCCTTCATCCACCAAAGGAACGGCCTCATGTGAAGCAACCCTAGGGGCAACACAGGGGAGGCCGCTGCCATGAGGCCCAAAAGCCTGCGGCAGGTACCTACAGAGACATGATGGCCTAGCTTGAAGCGGGCCAGACACGCTGTAAGATCGGGAATCCAGGCAGGAGCCAAATGGGCCTGCATCTGAACGGAATCCAAACGAACCCCTAGAAACACGGTTCGCTGAGATGGGAGGAGCACACTCTTCTTGGCGTTCATCTTGAGGCCAAGAGAACGGATGTGGCCGAGAACGATATCCCTGTGACGACTCACTAGCTCCCTGGAGTGAGCCAGAATGAGCCAGTCGTCCAGATAGTACAGTACACGGATGCCCTGGAGCCTCAAAGGGGCCAGTGCAGCATCCATGCATTTCGTAAACGTTCTTGGCGCCAAAGCCAGGCTGAAGGGCAGGACCTTGTATTGGTAAGCCTTCCCTCCAAAGGCAAACCGAAGGAACCTCCTGTGTCTTTGAATGACCTGGATGTGAAAATACGCATCTTTCAGGTCGATGGTGACAAACCAGTCTCTTTCCTGGACCTGAGACATGATGGTTTTTATCGTCAGCATCTTGAACTTCCCTTTGTAGAGGGAAAAATTCAAACGCGGTAGATCCAGAATAGGCCTCAAGCCGCCGTCCCTCTTTGGAATGAGGAAGTAGCGGCTGAAGAACCCTCGTTCGACTTCCGACTGCGGTACTTCCTCTATTGCTCCTTTCTGTAGCAGGGAGGAAAGTTCCTGTTGTAGAACAGAGGCCTTGGAGGCGCTGTTTACTACTGTCAGGTGAACCCCGTCGAAGCGGGGGGGATTTTTCCCAAACTGAAGAGTGTAACCGGTTCGAATTGTGCGGAGAACCCACAGCGATACCCCCGGTAGACGCTCCCATTCGTGAAGGAAGTGCGACAGGGGAATCAGAGTGTCTTGTAAGGGAAGACATACCTAAAATGGGGTGTCGAGAAGGCCTGGAAGCAGCGGCACCCTCCACCGTGAAGGAGAGCCCTCGGCGTCCTTGTTCAGGATGATGGAGAGAGAAGTGCTGGGCTGACGGGTGACCGGCACGGGTTCCGTACACTGCAGGAGAGAAACAGCTGTGTCTCCTAACATGTGGTTCGCCAGGGCGGCGAATGGACGAGCTGCAAAGTGGGAAAGACGAACGCGTCCCCCAACTGCCAGCCCGAGTAAAAATGAGGGTGAACTAGATCTGCACACCAAGCCTCGAAGGGTGGCTGTGACAAATTTACGTGAGGAGAGCGCGTTCGGGGCGGGCAGAAATGCTTCCGCGGTCTGGCCTCACCCGTAACGGTGAAACGGCTCTCTTTATTCCGACCCGGAGGTCAGGAACGACCCAGATTAGCCGAAGCGACAGGCTTGTTGGGCCGCTTCAGGTTAACCCGCTTGCGTGGTTGTTGGCGGGGAAAAGACCGGCCGCTAGGGGGCTCCTTTCTGGGGAGCGACTGCTCCCTAGACACAGAGGAGGAGGGAGTAGAATAGTCCCTTGATCTCCTCGGCATTAATTGCTTGAGAGCAGCCGACTGCGTTTTGGCTGGGCGGAATTTATCCACTACAGCACTAACCGCCTCCCCAAATAATCCAGATTGTGAGATGGGTGCGTCCATCAAAAACACCTTTTCTCTCTCACAAATTTCAGTTAAATTGAGCCACAGATGGCGTTCTGCGGCCACCGAAGCCGCCATAGAGCGCCCCACGGCACGTGCGGTGTGCTTGGTGGCTCTCAGAGCCAAGTCAGTGGCTCTTCGTAGCTCCTTCACGGCTTCAGGAGTCAAGCCAGTCCACTCGTCCATCTCCTTCAGGACATCCGCCTGGTAGGCCTGAAGGATGGCCATTGTGTGAAGGGCCATACCTGCCTGACCGGCCGCGATGTAGGACTTTCCGATAAGAGCGGAAGTGGTCCTACACGGCTTGGAAGGAAGGAGGGGGCGGGACTTCCAAGAAGGAGCCAAAGACGGTGAAAGATGTGAGGCTAAAGTATCCTCGATCACCGGCATGGCGGTGTAACCCTGCTCCACAGAACCCACAAGGTTGGTGAAGTCAGCAGCCGCCGCGTTAGTAAGGCGGGAGGAAAATGGCTGCTTCCAGGAACTGGAGATCTCTCGATGCAGATCGCTGAAAAAAGGCAGCTTCCTCCTTTCAGGCTTGGAATGTGCACCGCTGAGGAACCGCTCGTCAAGTTTCGAAGCTCGAGACTCGAGAATTCGCACGCGCGCGCTCGGGAGAGGGAAGGAGAGAAAAGGCGAGGCCTGTCTGCTCACTCTCCATCTCCTCGAGCTCGACATCCGAACCCCAGGTTGCGGCTTCACGAGAGGCCGCGGAGGTGCTCGATGCGCGCAGGGGAAAAATGGAGGATTCCCTTTCACAATCCTCAAGCCGAGAGTGGAGGGTTATGAGACGGAAATCGTCGCAAATCTTGCATTTTGAGGTCCCATAAACCGCGTCACGTGCATGCGAAAACCCCAAGCACTTAATGAACTTACTGTGTGGGTCTTCGCGAGCGATGAAACGCGCGCACGGCGGTTGACAGCGGCGAAACTCTATGGCACTTCACCGCAAGGAGAACAAAGTTCCACCGAGGCAGTCGCCGAAGTGCAGATGGATGATCGCAAAGATAAGTTTGGGCCAGAAATCGCAACAACGAAGGGTAATGTGACCGCTTCGTGAAGGCAGAGAAATCTGTGGAGTGGATGGCGCGTTCGCCAGTATGAGATGACGTCGCGCCATCAGCCAATGAATTGGCGTGATTCTATATGGGTTCAGACTCAGGTCACGCAGTGGGCATTCCCGGTGCGTAAGCTACGCAGCGTTGAGTTACCTATGAAAGAGAACGTAGAAGCAGGGCAGACAAGAGGACACAAACTAGCACAGGACAGAAAGCACTGGAGAATAATTAGAGATGCAGGGTGACATCGAGCAACTAAACTAATAACCAGGTAACAAGTTACCTTTGTGAAAATGGCGTGAACAAACAAACATGTTGTTGAAGGAGATGTTTTTCTTCTTTCTGCTGCTACACAAGCCATGCGACACTCGGATAACGTACCTGAGATCCAGGGTGCTGTTTCCAGGCAGAAAAGATATAAAAACACACTCTATTTGAGATTTCTTTCCATGAGTGCGACTATGGCAGTTCATTACACAACATGCGTTCACCGTCGTAACGTATTTGTCGCGGTACAAAGCAAGCTAAAGCATCGATTTCTAATCTAACACAGTATCGACCGTAACCTAAAGTCCCAGAATACACTGCGTTGCTGACGTCACATTCCCAGACGCTGCTGATTTCACCTGATCGCCTCCTGTGGTGAACTCAGTGAATTACATTGAAAGAACAATCACATGAAAAACCTTTTATTATTTTAGAAGATAATATAATTTAATACATTGTTGATTACCTTGCGATTTACTAGATGTTGAATACATTTGCTAAATCATCTCTTTTGATTCTCAGAAAATATTCTTAGATCTGTAGAAAAGCTAAATGAACGCCCTCCTGTGGTGAACGGTGTGAATTACATCAGAGCTCTTACAATAGAGGGAGACTCTCATCTTTAGCTAACAATGCGTCAATCAATGGAGACTGAATGCGCTGTATACACCGTTTTACCAAAAATACTCATAAGCATCATACATTTACTGCTTAGTGCTCATTTTCTACATGTTTACATGACGTATTTAATTGTGTATTAGTGTCCACTTCAAGGAAGTCATTATGAAAAGGCTTACTAATGCAGCAGTGCAGTGGAGGTGTGGTCAGCAAAAGTGATTGACGAATGAAATAGAATATTCTAAAATGTTACAAAATCATTCTAAAATGTTTGGGGTTTAGCTGATCAGACAGATCAGGAAATTATTTTCCTAATTTAATTCTTCACCGAGCATTTTCAAATCCTAAAAATAATTTAGTAGATTTTGCAAGACTGGACGTGTCAGATTCCAGTCCTTCGAACAAACAGATTTAAATGGGTGTACCTTTACATAAGTCCAAGAATATTCTGAAGATCTAAATGCAGCTCTCTAGAGGTTCTCATAGGAAACATTTGCCATCTAATGATCTCACCTCTCCATATCCACACACCACCACCTGCTTCCCTCCAAACATCACATCTGTGGTCCTCTTTAGACTTGAAAACAAAACACAAACATGCTCAGTAAAACCACACAATTCCAGCCGAGCAGAAAAAGACATGTACTTTACAAACATATTGATTGGGAAAACTATTCTGAGTGCCTTTATAAGTGACATACCCATCCAAGATGGACTCCCGGCAGCAGTAGAGGTTGTCAAATTTCTGCTTGGTCACTGAATCGTTAACATTCATCGCGGGAACACACAACTTGCCAGCCTTTGACAGCTGGTATAGCCTAGAAATAAAATAGGAGAGATGTTTACAACACAAAAAAACTAATTAATGTTGATAATCACTATATATAATTAATATATACACTGCAATGTGTATATATTAATATAAAATGTTTGGAAAAATTCTGTTTTGTTATTTTTTAAATTGAACAAACATTAAACCAAGGCTGCAATGTTTTAATGAAAAGACCGTAACAACAGTACCGTACTGACAATACTGTAAATTATTATTTATGATTTAAAATAACTGATATCTATTATATTTTTAAAGTGCATTCAGTAATTCAACTCAAATTGTGAAACTCGTGTATTAAATAAATTAAATGCACACAGACTGAAGTAGTTTAAATCTTTGGTTCTTTTAATTGTAATGATTTTGGTTCACATTTAACAAAAACCCAACTAATCTCAACTAATTATAATATGGAGACATGCCAATCAACTAATCAACTCAAAACACCTGCAAAGGTTTCCTGAGCCTTCAAAATGGTCTCTCAGTTTGGTTCACTAGGCTACACAATCATGGGGACGACTGCTGATCTGACAGTTGTCCAGAAGACAATCATTGACACCCTTCACAAGGAGGGTAACCACAAACATTCATTGCCAAAGAAGCCGGCTGTTCACAGAGTGCTGTATCCAAGCATGTTAACAGAAAGATGAGTGGAAGGAAAAAGTGTGGAAGAAAAAGATGCAAAACCAACCGAGAGAACGCAGCCTTATAAGGCTTGTCAAGCAAAATCGATTCAAGAATTTGGGTGAAGTTCACAAGGAATGGACTGAGGCTGGGGTCAAGGCATCAAGAGCCACCACATACGTGTCGAGGAATTTGGCTACAGTTGTCTTCAGAGGCGTCTTACCTGGGCTAAGGAGAAGAAGAACTGGACTGTTGCACAGTGGTCCAAAGTCCTCTTTTCAGATGAGAGCAAGTTTTGTATTTCATTTGGAAACCAAGGTCCTAGAGTCTGTAGGAAGGGTGGAGAAGCTCATAGCACAAGTTGCTTGAAGTCCAGTGTTAAGTTTCCACAGTCTGTGATGATTTGGGGTGCAATGTCATCTGCTGGTGTTGGTCCATTGTGCTATTGGAAAACCAACGTCACTGCACCCGTTTACCAATAAATTGTGGAGCACGTCATGCTTTCTTCTGCTGACCAGCTTTTTAAAAGATGATTTCATTTTCCAGCAGGATTTGGCACCTGCCCACACTGCCAAAAGTACCAAAAGTTGGTTAAATGACCATGGTGTTGGTGTGATTGACTGGCCAGCAAACTCACCAGACCTGAACCCCGTAGAGCAGTGCTTCCCAAACCTGTCCTGGAGGACCCCCTGCCCTGCACCTTTTGTATGTCTCCCTAATCAGACATACCCAATTTAGTTCTTGCAGTCTCTACTAACGAGCTGATAAGTGGAATCAGGTGTGTTAGATAAGAGAGACATACAAAAGGTGCAGGGCAGGGGGTCCTCCAGGACAGGTTTGGGAAGCACTGCCACAGATAATATATGGGGTATTATCAAGAGGAAAATGAGAAACAAGAGACCAAAAAATGCAGATGAGCTGAAGACCATTGTCAAAGAAACCTGGGCTTTCCATACCACCTCAGCAGTGCCACAAACTGATCACCTCCATGCCCCGCCGAATTGAGGCAGTAATTAAAGCAAAAGGAGCCCCTACCAAGTATTGAGTACATATACAGTAAATGAACATACTTTCCAGAAGGACAACAATTCACTAAAAATGTTTTTATTGGTCTTATGAAGTATTCTAATTAGTTGAGAGTGAATTGGTGGGTTTTTGTTAAATGTGAGCCAAAATCATCACAATTAAAAGAACCAAAGACTTAAACTACTTCAGTCTGTGTGCATTTAATTTATTTAATACACGAGTTTCACAATTTGAGTTGAATTACTGAAATAAATGAACTTTTCCACAAAATTCTAATTTATTGAGATGCACCTGTACATATTTTCAAAACATTATACACAAAACAAGTAATGCCAGGAAGACATACAATATAACAAACAACAATTAAAAATTGTATCAGAATGAGGTGCTAATTAACACATTAAAACTAAGATAAAGAAATGATACGTAATCAATTCTAATGGACTTAAATGTGTAGCGCTTGATGATTGTTATGAATGACATTGCTGTAGATTGAGACTGAAGTTGACCTGAGAGATGCGTGTCGCCCTGCTGTGGAGATCCAGGATCAAATCTTATGGTTTTAAAATAATTAAGACAAACTGTGAAAAAGGGCCACGGTGGCTCAGCGGTCTGACTTCATGTGGAGGATCCCGGTTCGAATCAAATGCTTTAGTTTCACTGCTTTTGTCTGGAAGAAAATACAATAAATCAGGAGCGGAGTGTGGAAGAAGTGCCAACATTTATATTATTAACACAGTGTTAATTACTTTTATTATAAAATAACATATTCAGTGTTTATATAAAACGAATGATTCTCTTACATTGTTGTGTCATATCTTGCTTGATTTGTTGAATTGATATAATTGAATTATGATTATTTTTTAAAATATTGTATAGCCCACATTTTTTGTTGTGTTGTTTCAAAATGGACGAATAATTATTCTGTGAATCGGTAAACAGAGCATTTTATATCTGTGTGAGAGAGAGATTGTGTGTATTTGTGTTTGAGTGAGAGAGAGATAGATTGTGTGTGAGTGTGTGTGTGTGTGTGTGTGAGTGAGAGAGAGAGATTGTGTGTGTGTGTGTGTGTGAGTGAGAGAGAGAGATTGTGTGTGTTCTTTTTTCTTTTTTGTAGTTGCCCATTATTTTTTATAGTGAAATGAAAGTAGGCTACCACAGCTTTCTTAGTAGGAATTTCAATCATTCTGAGTTCAATAGAACACCGGAATATTCTGCAATATTATTTGCTAACCTTTTAAAACAGATAAATAATCTATCATTATGATTTTCATAATGTGACCCTTTTAAATGCACACAGATCTTACTTGAAGACTCTTATGGCACCATATGCAAACCTTTGTGAGCTGAATTTTAATATCTATGAGTTCAGTCGTTACAAGCAGTCTCAGTCTTCTTCCATTTGCCATGTGTTCAGTCTTTTATGTATATTGTAAGAAAAGCAAAAACAAGACAAATGAATGCGTCAAGCGTGATTTGCATTGGTTTGCCTTAAAACGTATAGTTTTGCTCTGAGCTTACTCAGGGAAAACAGATGACGTTTAAAGTTGGTTATTAAAAGGCCATCTGAAGCACAGCACTGTTTATGGTAGATAAACGTCATCTAAATATGTTAGAATTTGAAAAACTTTTACTTTGTTGGTTTTTATGGGACTGCATGTATCTTTGAGGAAATAAAGAGTTAAATGACAGCTTATGCAGTGTTACAAAATAAAGACATGTTTTAAAACATTAGTACATTCATGTGAAAACCTCCTTTAAGATGCTCCTTTGCATACTCTTTAAACACAAGGAGCAAGTTTGCAAGCCATCGTTTGCTCTTCTTGACTTATTTGAATAGTTAAATCAAGATTTGATCGCCAAATGTGTCTGACTTGCTCTTAAGACTTCTTGAAAAAAAATCTTCAGAACCAGTGAAAAACTAAAAAAAACAATGCATTCAGCATTTTTTTAAATACTGTTTGTTTACTCATTTATTTCATGCATTGCTTAAATTTGTTCATGTTCAAGGTTCTTTATTATTCGTCACATACACAATCATACAGGGTATAATCAGTAGTGAAATGTAATGTTCATTGGTTCCAGCAGTTTTTAATGTGCAATTATTACTTTTACATTCACAAAAACCCTTGACATTAGTAACTTAAATGAACATGCTTTCCTCAGAGCGGTCCGTTGGGTTATTGTGAGCAGAGAATAACAGCTGGGGTCAGACAGAGGAGGGAGGGAAGGGGTTAATGCTGCTTTTTTTAACAAAGTTCTCTTACACCTCTATGAACACACATTCACTCATTCTCGAGGACTGCACGACGAAGAGCCAGACGAGTCACAGCTAAAGGTTTTAACACCCTAATACTAATTTCTTGATTTTTTCTTCAGGTAATGACTGATCATGAATTTATTAAGTTCTGTTTTAGCTTGTTGAATGGTGCCACCGTAACACAATTTAAAAATAATCATGATTTTGAGTCTCTTTTTAGGATGAAATGGCATGTGTATGTTATGAGAAATAATTTAAGATCATTTAAATAATTATATAACATGTAAAATATATATACACATCAAATTAAATATACAGAATGTATGAAGCCATACTGTAAGCCTAGATAATATAAAAATAATTGTAATTAATTTAGTTTTGATTTATTATCAGAAGAAGTGGTCTTGAATAATTGGTGAAAAACAACAACAATATAACCAATTTTAACCAATATTTTTAACCAGTTAAATGCAGCATAATAACATACAATTATCAAAGATTAAGATCCCATTTCATTACACTACACACTATATATATACACACACATACACACACAATTTTTAAATCACAATCTTAATATCATTTATCATTCAGCATTAGTAGTTCCTGAATTTTTGTAGTTATTTTCCAGTTTTTGCTGCTTATTGATAACATTTGTTTCTTTTCAGTAACTATGCTGTACTTTTTGAGCTTCATTCTGCTTCTAGGTGAGAAACAGACATACGATGATAATGTATTGTTTACAAAAGAAATTCAGGTTTGACTATTATTGTGGGACATTTGGGGTTTACATGAACCACAAATTCCACCATTGAATAATTAATACAAATGGTGCATGTGACTCCCCTCAACTTTTTGTGTTGTTCAAACAGACAATGCACTCGTCAGTAAGACCAGTGAGATCAGTGATGTTTCGGTAAGGTTGGTGGACGGTACTGATGCTTGTTCAGGAAGGGTTGAAATTTACAAGGACAGTGAATGGGGCACCATTTGTGATGAAGGGCTGGACGATGTTGAAGGCAACTTGGTCTGCTATGAGGCAGGCTGCGGTCCTCTCAAATCTATACAGCCTAGTGCTTTCTTTGGGGAGGGTTCGGGATCATTACTGACGGATGACCTCAACTGTTCTGGGAACGAGAGCTCGGTGCTCAACTGCAATTGGGGGAACCAAACCGACGTGTGTGACCACACGAAAGATGCTGGAGTCTTCTGTGACTGTAGGTTACAAAATCATACATTTTACCAGCACTCTTAAAATAAAGATTCCAAAAGGGGGCTTTATAGAATTTTGGGTTCCACGAAGAACTTTTCAGTGAACAGTTTGAGTGAAGAAAATTCTTATAATCTAAAGAATCTTTTTCAAATATTCTGTTTTTAAGGATCTTTATGAAGCCATTAATGCGAACACTCTTAAAAACTAAGGTTCCATAAAATTTTGATGGAAAGTTTGTTCCCCAAAGAACCGTCCTTAACAATAATTTAAAAAGTTAAATTTTAACAATGTGAAGACAATCTCAAAAATCAAAAGAACTTTCCACTATAAAGAACCTTTTGTGCAATGTGAAGGGTCCATGGATGTTAGTGGAACTATAATTAAATAACAGTGAAAAGGAATGTTTATTCTTAAGAATGAAATAAATGATGGATCTTTTATTTAGCCACCCTTAGGTTACAAGGCGGCAGCGGCATGTGTTCAGGGAGAGTGGAGATTTTCCACAACAGACAGTGGGGAACGGTCTGCGATACCACCTGGGATCTCTTGGACTCCGCGGTGGTGTGTAAAGAACGTGGCTGTGGAAGCCCAGTAGCTTCATACCACAATGCTTATTTCGGGAAAGGAGCAGGTCCAGTGTGGATGGATGGTGTCAGTTGCACTGGTCGTGAGAGTTTGCTGAAAGATTGTGTGTTTAGTGGTTGGGGAGTGACCACTTGCACACATGCGGATGATGCTGGAGTCACTTGCTCAGGTAAGTACGATCACTTGAACCCAAAATAAAAGCAAAAAAATACACTGGGTATGTTTACATGCACTAATTTCTGTCAATCTGAATTAATACAATTTCAGAATCTGAAAGTTCTGTTACACATTGTAAAACCCAATAGTCACTTAAAGGTGCAGTGTGTACTTTTTTGACTGTGCAAAAGCATAAAATGCATTTGGAGACATTTAGGAACACGATAAGTTTACACACTTGTTTCCCTGAAAACAACACTACAATCAGTAATTCTACTTTTGAAATGGTGTCAGAATATCTGTTTTTGTTTTGGTCTGTGTGATTCCACCCACTGCCAATTTACCTATTAGTATTTTGGCACCCGCTCTATATGTCCTAATCTGGCAACCCATGTGAGCATCGAGTCAGAGGAGGAGGGGGTGGGGAAACAACTTTCTGCAATATTTAGAATCTAGACTGCAGTACCCATTTCAACCACTAACTCTCAATATTCAATGCTGCACCTGTCAACCGTTTTAGGAAACCGATTACCTTAAAGGCAGGGTAAGTGATTTTTCAAAAAAATCGAGTCGAAGCCGAGTCCCAAAAACTTGTAGCCAATCAGCATTAAGGGGCTTGTCTACTCATGATATGGAGGAGAGAGCCTTCAGTGAACAGACGAGCCGAATGACAGATCGATAGAGATGGCGGATAAAAAACAAAAGAGGAAAATGCCTGTGGCAAGAAGTAGGACCCGTGTAAATATCAAGGATCAGCTTTCCAGTGCTGGAGAGAACTTAAGGAGCAGAAGGCCTGTGATCGGACTCCGAGGTTGCTTTGTTTCTTCTCGATAGGAGAGTAACACCGTGTCTACAACAGACATGCCGCACCACGCCGCAACAGCTGAAGCCCGCCTACACTGGACACATGTATTTCAGGCAAAAATTAAGTTGTTTAAAACTCAAATTTGCGGTTTATTTATAAAAACAGCACCTACTTGAAAATGTACTTCGCCGATTTCGGAGACGTGAGATCCACGCGATCACCGGGCGCTCAATGCTCATGAATCCTGAAGAGAGGAGCATAACCTCGGCTAGTCCTTCTGACATTTACCGCTGGCTCTGATGTCTCTGTAGTGGTTAAACATAAGACATATTTATTTTTTGGGTAAATCTATCAGGTAATCTTTGGTCTAAATGTTAAAATGAAAACAGGCAATGTTTGATATAATAGTTTGTTTCATTGTAATGTATGTACGTTCCCTGAACTACATTTCTGTGGCGGTTAATATGTTTAAATGAAAACGAAAAGAGGCAGTGGTGTTTCATTTATTTCTTCTGTAAAAACAGTGAGGAAGATTGCAGTAGCCGAGGTGAGCTAGGGTGAAAACATACCCCTATGAAACGAGGCACCACTTGGTTACGGTTACATCATCATACATCGTCGCTAGCTGGCTGCTACGTCACAAGAGGCGACAAGTGTTGATCACAAACTTGCCGTTTGCAAGTGTGTGTGTGTGTCGATTGCGTGGGTTTTAGTGATGTTTTCTCTAGTCAGAGAAATGCGGGACTGTTGTGCAAACCAGCAATGTAACGTTAATGTGGATAAATATCGATTTTTAAAACGCTTCAATAAAGAACATGGTTACAACTATATATGTACAGGACTGTGTAGAGCACAAAACAAGACTGTCGTAATTTTTAAATCAATTATTTAAGCCGAAAATACTTACATTTATGGGACTCTCTGGATGACCTGGCCGCGGTGTGTTCTGGGTACCCCTTGGTTTCAAGTAAGCTCGCAAAAATGCTTGGTTTTAAGGGGTATCTACCCCTTACCCTTACCCCTCGAATTGGGACCAAGCCCTTACTCTCACGTGAACGCACAAAAATTCCCTGGGACATATTGCTCCAGGTAATTTCGGTGGAAAAGCGCCGTATGTTTCACAGAACTAATCAATTGCCTGGGTTGCATAGGCTACGTATATGTGGGGTGGAGCTATCAAAATAGGGGCGAGACCTTTTTGGGGTATAGGGGCGTGTTTTGATGATTTCAAATATCTATACTGGCTTCCAGAAATCGCTTACCCTTCCTTTAAACCAAGTATAAAAACTAAACTATAGTAATGCGTAATAAACTCTAGTAATCTTTAAATCAGTGCACACATTTTGTGTAGTTTCAACATTTACTCCACTTTAACTGTCCGAAACGAGGCATACTGCAAAAATGAAAACCGCAGAAATGAATTTAGTTTGAGTTCAGATTAATGTAATCAGTTATAGAGTTAGATGAACATTTAATTTAGGAAATTTGACAATAAGGTTTTTAATGTGATAAAAACCTTAAACTTTGCATTCTGATTAACATTTTTGTTTAAATGTGCATTTGTGTACTCTGAACAAAACGTCAGCCAAAGAAAACCATGCTATAATGTCACTAGGGTTAAATTACACAAGCTTCAGTCTGGATCCAAGCCTTAAATGATCTGAGATGACCGAACACCTGAGAAGAGATGATGCTAAACCCTCAGAGGAAGACAACCATCAGCGATTATACTGAATTAACCAAATTTTGCCATAAATTAATTATATTCGGTTACTACAATATAAATCTATTTTAGAAACTTTTTTTCTTGTTAAGTTGCTTTGCAACGATTGTATCATAAAAAGCTCTATACAAATAATCTGAATTGAAATAGCCATTTTTACCTAGATGACATACCTAAAACAAGCTTCTTTTAAAGCAAATATTTATAAAAATATATATATATATAGGAGGCTATAGCCTCCTCCAAATATTTAATCAATCCATAAGACGTGAATAAACATACACACATTTGTAAGAATTAAAATGCATGTAAAAAGTATTTTAAAAAGTCAAAACATGGCTTGTGCGCCAGATATTTCTGAATCTCAGTGAAGTAATGACATGGCAGCATTTACATGCTTTTTCATACGAATCAGATTATTTTAGCTTTATACCACCCCTTTCAATTAAATTGAAATTTAAGGTTTTTCAATTCAGTTGATGGCTCAATAGCTCAATCCGAAAATTAATACATATTGAGCTCAACTGGACTGATTGAGGTGTTTACACGAAGGCTTTTTAATCTGATCAGTGGCTCAATTGGACTAAAATAATTTAACACCTCAACTGATCCAATTGAGCTAAATCAGCTAAATGTGTATTTTTCCGAAGTTACTGCATGTGTTTATGGAGTGTCCTCCTTTCTCTTCTTTAGAGTTTCTGCTTGTAGATGGACCAAACACTTGCTCTGGGAGGGTGGAGGTCCTCGATGAACATTCTGGGTGGGGAACCGTTTCAGACGTCGGTTGGAATTTGTTGGGTGGAGATGTGATCTGCAAACAGATGGGTTGTGGAAGTGCACTGAGCGTCAATGGTGAATCTGCTTTTGGGAAGGGTTCAGGTAGGGAATGGATGTATGATACAGCATGCACACGAACTGAAATCTCTCTGAAAAGATGTCTTTCAGGCTATGAGAAAAGGAGTTCGCACAACAATGACGCAGGAGTGGTCTGCAGAGGTAAGTGTGAGTGACAAACAGTGAATTATGATGATTATGTCAAATGCAATGTGAATTTATCTGATTCCTTCTCCTTTCAGAGGTGAAACTGGTAAACAACCAACACATATGCTATGGCACGGTTCAGGTTCATTATACTGGAGAATGGGGCACAATATGTCACAACAATTGGATCTACTGGACGGTATTGTGTTGTGCCGAGAACTCGGCTGTGGTCCTCTCATAGGGACAGACCCCTCAGCTACTTTTGGGAAGGGTGCAGGAAATATACTGATGGATAATGTTATTTGTACCGGGAGTGAGTCCTCACTGAAGGAGTGCAGTCACTCTACATCTGTAAACAGCCTCTGTACACATTCACAGGATGCAGGAGTCACCTGCGGACGTAAGTCTGAATGTGTATTTATATATACAAATATGAGGCACATGCTTGCAAACCCCTAGTTTTGTTGCTAGAAAATATTAAGATCATGTTGAAAACTGCCGTTTTTCTGAGCTAGTTGTGTCACTTTTTTACTGCAAACCTGGCTTAAAGTCTTAATTCCAAATAAGCAAACAATTTTTGCTTTCGAATTTCCTCCAACCAAAAAAAGGAGGTGGGGGGCACAGTCGCATTTATTTTACTTTCCAAAAGAGAAAAGCGGTTGATCTAAAGAGATAAAGATGTCATACTTGCCGTTGTTCCCTCAGATGTTGCATTAGAGACAATCACACAGTAAAATTAGCTGATTTTCTGTAATTTAATGCCAAGGCGATAAAACTTTAACATTAGAACAAAAAAAAACATTAGAAAGTTTAATGTTATATGTCAATTACTTTTTTTTTTAAATGCTAAAATTATAATATAATAAATTATAATAGATTATGATAGATTAACAATGTTAATAAACACATCATCACATTCTGTGAAAAGAGTTCACGGTCCAGAAAAAAAAGGCAGCGGCTATTAAGTGAAAATAGCATATTTTCTTAGCGATAAATGCTATTTACACTAAGGGCAAATAGCAATGGATTCCATTTACGCTGTTAAAATAGCAGGATTTTCTGCTATTTATAGCCTACTATACAACGTATTTGCGAATAGTGGCAATTATCTGCACCTCAGTATTGTAGTACATTATAAAATAGTATGCAATAACAATAACTTATTGATTGTAAAGTTTAATTTGAATTCAAATTATTAAATGGATGCCACATTATTGGGACAATAAAGCCCTCCCTACACCTGCCCGTTACTTTATTATTATTTCATTTTATAAATTAACAAAAATAAATGCTTTTCTGATGTGATTTGAAAAGGGAAAAAAGGTGGATTGGAACCCGGGTCGATCACGTCAAAGTGTGTACTACACATATTATACCATCACTTGAGCTGATGACTGTTAACCGTCTTTTGTAATACTGACTAGCCCAATCACAAGTTGGTGGGCAGGAGTTAGTGTAAATAGCCTCTGCCAACAAGGCGGCTATTTGCACTTAGTGTAAACAGACACTAAGAAAAATAAAAGTGTATTACATTTTATGTGACAACATGCCCCTATAATGTTCTACAATGGGATTTTCCCTTAATAAAGTGTAAGAATATTTAACAAAAAATGTAATCTAGTGCAAAAATTTGAAAGTTGCTCAGGTTACGGTTTAAACTAAATAATTTAAATTGTGCATCTAAACATGACAACCTGCTTTGACCTTATATATATATATATACACACACGTGTGTGTATACATACAGAATGTACAGTTAATTTGTCACTTACTGTGTCTCTTAGAAGTGAGATTGGTAGATGGAGACAGCATTTGTTCTGGAAGGGTGGAGGTTCTTTACAACCAGTGGGGAACTGTTTGTGGAGACGGCTGGGATATGACTGACGCTGTAGTTGTCTGTAGAGAGCTGGGCTGTGGAAGTCCAGTAGAGGTAAATAAAGGTGCTTACGGAAGCGGCATTGGACCAATATGGATGGATGATGTGAAATGTACAGGCACTGAGGCATCACTGAAACACTGCCGCTCAAACGGATGGGGAGTGCATGACTGTAAACACACAAGCGATGCAGGTGTCGTGTGCCAAGGTGAACTTCCTGACAGCATTTTCATATCAATTGTTTATTTTTTTACATGTACAGTCATGGCCAAAAATATCAGCACCCTTGGTAAATATGATCAAAGGCGGCTGTGAAAATGTATCTGCATTGTTAATCATTCTGATCTTTTGTTTGAAAAAAATCACCAAAATCTAAAATATAATAATTTAAAATTGGGGGAAATATCATTATTAAATAAATGTTTTGCTCAAATACACGTTGGACACAATTATTGGCACCCTTAGAAATTCTTATGAGTAAAATATCTCTGAAGTATATTCACATTCACAATTTGTAGCACTCCAGGGTGATTATGAACATGAAATTATCCAGCCACGGCTTCCTGTTTCACAGAAATATAAATAGGAGGGGAAACAAAGCCCAAATTCCTTTAATCATCATCACAATGAGAAAAACCAGAGAATATATTTCTGATACGCAGCAAAAGATAATTGAGCTTCACAAATGAGTGAGTGGCTTTATAGACGTGTGTCTATATCGTCCTAATGCACGGTGAGAAGGAGAGTTTGAGTGGCTAAAAACTCTCCAAGGACCACAGCTGGAGAATTGCAGGAAATAGTTGAGTCTCGGGGTCAGAAAACCTTTAACAAATGGCCAAACGGCACCTACAACCCCACATGTTGTTTGGGAGGGTTTCAAGAAAAATGATCCTAGCTCATCCAAAAATAATCTGCAGCATATGCAGTGATTCTATCAAAAACCAATACACAAAAAATCAATAAGTGACTGCCTCTGTTAGAAATCTTATAATGGGCAATGTTTGGATCTTCCAACCGTACAATAATCCAAACACAAACCTCAAAAACAACTCAAAAATGGGTCACTGAGCACAAAACCAAGCTTCTGCTGTGTCCTCTGACCTGAACCGTGTAGAAGATGAGTGAGGTGAACTCAAGAGAAGATGCTGGGAATATAAAGGATCTGGAGTGATTCTGGATGAAGGAATGCTCTCTGATCTCTTGTCAGGTTTTCTCTAAACTCATCAGACATTATAGGAGAATATTTTGAGCTGCTAAACTGGAAAATGGAGGTTTCAAAATGTATTGAATAAAAGGGTGCCATTAATTGTGTCCAATGTGTATTAGAGAAAAACACTTATTTCATAATGATATTTCCTCCCATTTTAAATTATTATTATCCAATGAAAGGTTAGATTGTTGTAATTTATTTTAATAAAAGATCAAAAGAATTAATGCAGATACATTTTCACAGCCTTCTTTGATCATATTTACCAAGGGTGCCGATATTTTTGGCAATGACTGTATATGTTTCCAAAATATATATCCATGTATTTATTATTATATATTTTTTAATTTACAAAATACACTGGGGAGTAGGGCTGCACGATTTAGGGGATGAAATTTATTAAAATATTTATGGCTGCACAATTTGACCAATTATATATCTATTTCTTTACAATTTGAATTTTGTGATTTTATATGAATATGAATATAATAATAATATGAAAATAATAAATATTTCTATTGTAAACAGGGTTATTATTTTCAACTAAAACAAAACCTTAAAAAACTTTCACTACTTCAATTTGAAATTAACTTTAACTGAAATTAAATAAAATAGAAATAAACTTCTCCATTTAGTTTAATATAAATACTTCATACTAAATTCGTAAAAACTATGTAGATATAAAAAATATAAAAAACTAATAAAATGACAAAAAAATAAAACCACTAAAACTTGAACTTATATTTAAATGAAAACAGAAAATATAAACATGTGTTATTCTAAATTTTTTTATAATTCATAAAAATCGATTAACTATTAATTACTGTTATTATTATTAGCTATAAAGACAGATATACTATAATCAGAAAATAGTAATGATAAATGTGAAAACACTGAATCCTGAGCTACTTGTGTGTAAATGAACAGCTGCACTTTATTTTATTTTTAATACTCAGCACATATGTTTATTTATTTAAATCACAGCCTTTGTGATTTGATAATCGCACCAAGCCATAATGCAAGTTCGGTTATTTCGATGAATCATGCAGCCCTACTGGGTTTTATTACAATTACAATCAATCATTAAATTCTATAACAAATACATTGAATAATATTATTAATGTATGCATTGAGACGGATCAGGAACTCTTCTGACTTCTTTCTAGAGGTACGGTTGGTGAACACGAACAACAAGTGTCAGGGCACAGTGCAGGTGTATCATGACGGACGGTGGGGAACAGTGTGCCACAACAGCTGGGATATCGCAGATGGTTTAGTGCTCTGTAGAGAGCTGGGCTGTGGTGGGAATGTACAGCCCTTGGCAAGTGCCTATTTTGGGCCCGGTGATGGGCCGATATGGATGGATTCACTCAGATGCAAAGGTGACGAGTCAAACCTGAGGAAATGCCAGTTTGGTGGGTGGAGAAACCATCAATGCATTCATGCATATGATGCAGGAATCATCTGTAGAGGTGCGTCCATGTCCAAAACCCATACAGTACCCGTACTCAGTCTGTACTACTAGATATAAACTCTGAATCATGAGCTGCTCGCGTGTAAATGAACACAGTGCTGCGCTTCACTTTGAGACACCTTTGCGATCTGATGAATGCAATGCTGAGTTTCTATCTCTCGCTGTTCTGAGAAAAAAATCAGAATTAAATTAAGTAAATAAAGATAAATAAAGTTGCATTTTATTCTATGGCGGAAACCAAACAAAAAAATTGCGAAATGTAAACGAAGTATTTTGACAAACTGACATTTCTCAATTCTGAGAAAAAGTCTAAATTGTGAAATAAAAATAATATCAGATATTAGTATTTTTTTCTTTGCTTTCCATAGTTCTCTGCATTTGCAAACAATAACCAGAGAAATGTGGTTCAGTTATCTTAATTTAAACCAGTACATCCGATTTTATCTCCATGTCAAGATATGCTATAAACAATATCTATTTTTTACAGAAATTAAAAATGTGCTCAGGATTGAGATAAACGCAGACTCTGACGTAAACCCCAACGACCCTTCACACATGACCAAAATACTGGACAAAGTAACAAATATTTCTACTTCTACTACATTTTCATTGTAATGTCGGTTCTTGTCGTTGAGTGTCTGTGGTCTTGTTCATCTGAATTGCACAGATCAAGAAAGAGCTCAAAAAGAATGGAAATTTCTCTGTTAAGTGGAGAACTCAGATAAATGGGCAAGTGTTTCAGCAAAAAAAATTATTTTGATCCCTGACAGGTTTGTAAACTTTTTCTGAATAGGCTCATTTTAAAGATGGCAACTTGAATATAGAATTTCTGATCTTCATTACAATGGTTGCAGGTCTGTTATTTCGAAAGCAGCCGTACAAGAAGAGACCTTTCACGACAAATTCAACAGAATCATACTAAAGATGAAGAGATTCTCAAAGTGTTTGTATACGGAAAGGTTTAATATATCTCACAGCATATGAAATAAAGCATACTATGAAGATCATTAGTTTAGGTTGCAGCAGGTCAGCATCAGTGAAGGTCTGTAATCATTCACAGTGCATTTATAATTCTGGCCATTATTACTTTCATTGGTAGGAGGTGAAAGCTAAATAAAAATGTCAAACATTTTCTTTAGATGTTTAATATTTATTTGCTCTCTGATTTAATACAATTCATATATTTATACACCAACCTCCTAAAATACGTCTAATGATTTGCTTAACTGTGTATTCATTTATATGGTGTTACATTTCATTACTTAAACAAATGTTTCCAGAGTGAAGCAGATTCATTAAAATTGTTTGAAATTTCTTGTAAATAAATACAAATTAAACAAATGAATAAAGAAAAATATAAAGAAATAAAGTTCTAAGTTGTTGTTCTTCTTTACTTTGCTCCAGTACATTATACACAGTTATTTTCCATATATACAGTATCATGGTGTGAAGCGCTAGAAAGATTAGCATTGTCATTATAATTAGTACTCATTTTTGCATCACCCTAATTTGAGTAAAACTGAACATTTTGTTCTCCAAGTTATATTATTAACCTTACTTTCATGTTATAAGTTAAACAGATGTTATATTAAACTTAGTCTTGTCAACATTTTGGAAAATGTTTTTGTGTTCATTGAGATATTGTTTAAAATGTTACTTTTCAAAGGGGGTGTACTCATTTACGCTGAGCACTGTGTATATATATATATATATATATATATATATTATCTCATTTCCATGTAGTATGTTAAAGTACTAAAATAACTCAAGTTAAACAAAACTAAAACTTAATAAAAATACAACATTACTACAACTGTAACTAAAACTAAAATAGATAAATGCAAATCAAACTACATTGGTTTATCAGTAATCCTAAAAAAATAACACTGAGCCAAACACACGTGCTAAAAACAACAACAACTTACTCACACATAGTAAGGAATGGTTATGAACTGAAACAGAAGTGAAACTAGTAGGAAAGAGGAGAAATAAAAAGCGATACTTATATCCCTTGCCGGTGGAGTCGCACGATAGAGTCGATGGTCTTTACACTCTTCTGCACACGACGGCTGACGCGGTGTAATAACTATCTGCTTTTAACTTTTATTTGATTTGAAAGCATTTTGGATGTGCTTCAGGGTGTTTTGCATGTAGACTGCTGATGCTGCTCTACTAAAGAGGCAGGGCACTACTATGAAGGACAGTTCATTTAGATTTAGAATAACTAATGTGGTCATAACCTGTTGTTTTTAGTGCAATAATAAGTCCAAAGAATGTTAAAACATAAAATAACAAAAATAAAATACATCTCTCTCCTTCTTGCTGTCCTGACTGTGTGGCTGCCTAATTCACCTTTTGGCATGCCACAGCCCTGCCTGTAAATATAACAGGTTTGAATAAAATCAATAATGCATAAATATTTACATATATTTTAAGAAGAGACTCCAACACCTCTCAGCTTACACACCTGTGGCTGTTCTCTGCTGGTGAAACACCTGCTCATCAGGCTGTGTTCTCCAGTTCACACTATACACCCCTTTACTTTCAACCACGCTCCTAATCTGTGAAATTCAGTGAAATCGAACTAAGAAAACATTCACGCTAGAGTGATTGCACTTACTGAGCACACTATGTCATTTCACTTCATCAAAACTTTATTTGTATTTTATCTATGTACCTATTTTTATTGCAAAGATTACTTGATAAAAGTTGACATGAATCTTACCTCGTCCAGAAGGTTTTTCTTGATATCTGGGTCATTGACATTGACTCCAATCTTAGCCTTCACCGCAATTCTCATCACAACTTTTCTCACAGTTTCTGTGAAGTGAAACATTAACAAGGAAAAAATATTTGTCTCAAAGGCATCTGAAAAACTGGGATGTGAATGACGTAATTCTTAAATTGTAGATCATTTGAGAGGCTCACATGCAAGTTGATCTTACTTTGGCAAGAAACTCCTGCATGAAGCCCATTCAAACAACTGCTCACACCCCATCCAGCAAAAGGACAGTCCTGCACGGTCAACTCATTTCCTGTACAGGCCAGTTCACCCATCAATATTTGCCCTGAAGGTCCCGCATACTCTTTCAGCTCTGCAGTGTCTCCACAATCCAGCTCTCGACACAACACTGTAGCATCTGCTAGATCCCAGCCAGAGTGACACACTGCGGCCCACTGCTCATTATACCGAATCTGAACTCTGCCATCACACTCACTGGAACCACCGACCAGCTTCACATCTGTAGAAAGAGTTTTACATGTTAAAGTTCTGTCATCATTTACTCACCCTCACGTTGTTCCGAACCTGTATGAATGTCTCTCTTCTGCCGAATACAAAGGGAGATATTCTGAAGAATGTGGGAAACAGAGCAGTTCTGGATCATAGTATTTTTTTCCTACTATGGAAGTCAATGGGGTCCCAAAACATGTGCCCGTTACAAACTTTCTCCAAAATATCTCCCTTTGTGTTCGACAGAACAAAGAAATTCATACAGGTTTGGACCTAGTTAAAGGTGAGTAAATGATTCATTTTTGGGTGAACTGTCCCTTTAAGATCTTCTCTCTTCTAGACCCGGCTGTGCCCATTTGATGTTTAAAAGGGAGACCAGACACAATAAGATCCCATTATATAATGTTAGTTAATGCATTAACAAATATTAGTTAACTTAAACAATACTTTATTCATCTTTAATTAAAGTATATTATTAAAAGTCAGTTGAAATACAACACTCTAAAAATAAATATTCCAAACGGGGGATTATTGGCAGTGATGCTATAGAAAAAACATTTTAATTACCCAAAGAACCTTCTTCTGCTTTAAAGAACCTTTTATGGAATGGAAAAATTCAATAAATATGAATAGTTCATCATGTAACCATCAATGCCAATAAAGAATAGTTATTTTTAAGAGTGAACTGCTCATTGTTAGTTCATGTTAACCGCCACGGAGAACCTCTACATGTCTCCATTCACCAACCTGACAGCTGGTATCCACACAAAATATAATTTATTTTAAAACTATATTTAAATTCTCTGAATATTTTTGACTCACATTGACAGCTGACTCCAGCATCTTGTTTATGGTTACAGTTGTGTATTCCCCAGCCATTTGATGAACAGTTTTTCAAGGTAATTTCATTTCCAGTACATTGTACATCATCCATCCATATAGTTCCTGATCCCTGGCTGAAAGAAGGAGCACTCATCACCTCGATCACATCCCCACATCCCACCTCTCTACACACCACTGCAGCGTCTGTTAGATCCCATCCATCATCACACACTGTTCCCCATGATCCATTATAAAGAACCTCCACTCGTCCAGAACACGAGTCTCCATTCACCAACCTGACAGTTGCTATCAATACAAATAACATAAAAACACAAGTTATTGTCTTAAGTATTTTTATGCACCTTACGATCTCTTTCATTTGATAAGGCATACCATTTAGCAAAACTTTTTATTATTATTTATCATTTATTCTATTTAGCACATTCCATAAAAAGAAAATGTGCAATGTTAAAACAATAATTCAGTTCTATGATAGTTTTGACTCACAGTTGCAGATGACTCCAGCATCTTCAGAATGCACACAGTCATGTGTTCCCCATCCATTAGTCCTGCAGTTCATCAGTGAAGTCTCAGTGCCAGCACATTGCACATCATCCATCCATATCTTTCCTGATCCTTGTCCAAAATAAGCAACACTTTTTGCCTCGATCACATTCCCACCACAGCCCATCTCTCTACACACCACTGCAGCGTCTGTTAGATCCCAGCCATCATCACACACTGTTCCCCAAGATCCATTATAAAGAACCTCCACTCGTCCAGAACACGAGCTGGAACCATTCATCAGCCTCAGAAAAGCTTCGACTGGAGGTCCATTTCCAAAATCTGTATGAATAATAAAACATGTCAATGGATGCCCATAATGCACTTCTTATACTTCAATAACATATTAATTAATGTAAAGACATTTAGAGTAGCTTTATGATATACAAATATGCAGATGCTTCTTCATACCCAATATGAGAATGAGCCAGAAGGAATTTAACATTGTGCTCTGAAAGAAATACAGAATTATTCATTTGACTGTTTTAAGTCAGAATTCAGATAAAAAAATGCAACTTGTCTTTCTGTGCATTATAACAAAAAATGTCTGCTGCACATCATTTTTTTGCAATCAGAAACCTTACTTTACTGTGCTTTGATTAGGCTATTACTGAAGTGTATGCATACTACTTCAGTAGAGTTTAAATTCAAACTCATTTTCATAATTCAGTAGGTACATATTACACAATAAATTAGCAAAAAGAGTGAGGAAAGAGTGCAAGAGCTTTGATTAGCAATAAATCAACTACACCAGAAATAATTACAAATATTGTTAGTAATAAAATACGTTTGGAAACTAACAAAAATGATTAGATTTCTTTAACCTGTTAATATGCCAGTCTCTTCAGAAGTGTCTTTATCTCGTGACGGCGTGAGATGAAGTTAAGAAGGTTTCCAGATTTATTTAGACGTAGAATCAGCTGATGTCTTGGCTGCTCCCCTCAGATTTCCTTAAAAGACGTTAGGCGCGTTCGACTTTAAGCGGCGCTGCGCAGAATGGTCAGTGTATGACATAAAAGTACCGCGAGAGCGATAAGAGAGTAGACGCATCCTATGCTTTCGAATGGCTCTCGCGGTACTCTGATGTCATATACTGACCATTCTGCGCAGCGCCGCTTGAAGTCGAACGCGCCTAATGATCAACAACAGAAATTAAACTCTTTCTATTAAGCCATCCATCTTTCAGAATGCAAACCTATTAAATGCTCAGAAATGCTTGATTAAATTGACAGCCATAAAACCACAATTCAAGAATAAATAATAAAAAAGGAATAGGAATACATTTTCACGACGTGATTCAATTTCAATGCAAATCCACTCAAATGTGAAATACATCAATATTTTCATATAGCAAAAACTCAAATAGCTGTTAAGAAGAGATCTGTCACTATTCAAATATCAAAATATATTGATGGCATGACTTTGAGTGAGCCAGTTTCATGAAACTCACTTTGCAAATGTGCAAAGCCATGTAAATTACATGGAAACAAAGTCAACATTCACATACGCTAGAACTCAAGATTTGTTTGTGTTTACATGGACACAACGGCAAACCCATCACGCCAGTGAATTTATGATGCATGGGACAAAGTACAGAATTAGACTTTTCCATAGCCAAAAAGTGAATAAACTTTATCGTTAATCTTATGAGTATATGACACCTAAGTCGAAAAGCTCAGATATTGATGATCAAACATAAGGTGGAGATAAGCTTGTCAGTAACAAGTCAAGTTGAGCTTTATTGTCATTCCGCTACATGTGTGGACATATAGAGGGACGGGATGTCGTGCCTCACACGACCACGGTGTATAACTTCCTATAAGCTCATTTTATTTCCCTTTAAACAAATGACATTCTGCAGAATTTCTGAAGAGAATTAGAATGGGATGTTTGCATATTGTTCAGGTTGAGATAGTCATTTGAATATGTGCAGCAGTAGAATCCAGCAAAACATGTTTGAATTCCTATATGTTTTGTTTATCAAATGTGGATGTCAGTGTTATTTACTTGGCAGATAAAATGCATACGTATGTGTAAATCACATTTATATGAATGAGTTTTGATGGCGTTCAGGCTGAATAGTAGCTTTGGTTCAGGATGAACAAGAGGAAAACAGCCTATATAACTGTCACACATCCATTGTTTAAACAGACCACCTCAGTCCTATAAGAAGAAGTTACAGACGACCATCTAGCCAGGTATTACCTTAAAAACATTAGCATATATCGTAAGTTTTATGTATATAGTAAGTGTTTTCTTATGCACATTTGCATGATGTATTTTGGTGTATTATGTTTCAAATGTTATATATTTCAAACTTAAAACCGCTTCAAATTTCAAGTCTATAAAACATCAAACACCTAAAATCTTCAAAAAGAATTTAACTTCAAACTTTCTGGCTGGATAATCTCAAGTCAATTCATCAAGTCAGCAAGGCAAGTTTGTCTTTTAAATCTAGTTTTAATAATATTGCTCGTCTCTAATAATAATTATTATTTGATGCTTTAATATTCTATTTCATTCATGATTGCTGATATTACCACATTCATTTGCTTTAAAAATGTACTTTTCATTAATGAAACGTTAAAATGCTTTGTGAAAATTCTAAAGAAAATAAATCAAGGAATATTTCATATCTAATCTAACATCAAGTGGAATATATTTACAGCCAATGTGTTGTGCTCCACAGAACTCTTTCTGCTTCATGGGTAAGAAAGATAGACACTGACACAAAACTTAGTCACTCTGCATTCTGTCTGACGACCAATAATATCTTCTGAATTAAGAGCTCATAGAAAAATGAGTCTGCATCTGTGACTCTCTGACATGTACAGGCTGCTTCACTAATGGAAGTGATTTCAGACTGGTGAATGGAGACTCGTGTTCTGGACGAGTGGAGGTTCTTTATAATGGATCATGGGGAACAGTGTGTGATGATGGCTGGGATCTAACAGACGCTGCAGTGGTGTGTAGAGAGGTGGGATGTGGGAATGTGATCGAGGCGAAGAGTGAAGCTAATTTTGGACAAGGATCAGGAATAATATGGATGGATGATGTGCAATGTGCTGGCACTGAGTCCTCACTGATTAACGGTAGCACACCAGGATGGGGAACACATAACTGCCCCAACATTCCCACGATTCTGGAGTCATTTGTAACTGTGAGCTAAAAATATTAATTTGTACATTTGAAAAAATAGCATATTTTCCTTTTTAAGGAATGACCCAAGAAAGTTAAATAGAACATTATTGTAATAGTCTTATTTTTCTAACACAATGGGTTCTTGTTGAAATAAGGTAATAGTAAAATACACAAATATTGTGAGTAAAAACAACTTGTATTTGTATTATCTGTGTCTGTGAGTAACTGTCAGGTTGGTAAATAGTGACTCCTCCTGTTCTGGACTGAGTGGAGGTTCTTCATGGCGGTCAGTGGAAAACCGTGTGTGATGATGGCTGGGATCTATCAGATGCACACGTGCTGTGCAGAGAACTGGGCTGTGGGAGTCTCGTAGATGCAAGTTGTGCTTATTTTGGCCAGGAATCAGGATCTGTGTGGATGAATGCTGTACGATGTACTGGGAGAGAATCTACTCTGAAGAGCTGCAGATCACATGAAATTAGTAGTAACCTCCTGTAGTAGTAATAAAGCAGCTGGAGTCATCTGTCAGCGCGAGTCATAAAATTTTAAACAACAATTTTAATTTACTTTTGTTAATTCAGCATTCTTAAAAGACATAAAAGCATTTGGTTTCTTTTGCCGTGTGCTTCAGCTCTCATCACATTGGTCAACAGCACTCATTCATGTTCTGGACGAGTGGAGGATCTCCGTGCCGGTCCGTGGGATGATGGCTGGGATGCATCAGATGCTGCTGTGGTGTGTAGAGAGGTGGGATGTGGGAATGTGACAGAGGTAAAGAGTGCTGCTTATTTAAACAAGGATCAGGACCAGTGTGGATGAATAATGTGAGCTGTAATGGAACACAGTCTACTCTGAACAAGTGTGTATTAAGTGGAAGAAAACTAAACTGCACAAAACTGCAGCCATGAAAAAGATCTGTGGACGTAAGTGAATACTGCTTCATTATAAAGGTTTACTGCCTGACATAATACTTCAATACTGCTGCATTTCTTTACATAATATTTTATATTAATAATATGCAAACAATGAATAAAAGCTAAATTATGTCCGTCTTAGACTTACAAGCTTTAAAAAGAAGATGTTCGCAATATAACAAGACCAATTTTCATTTTTCAAAGAACCATTCCTAAACAGTTCATAAAAGATTTTTCTTCAAATTTCATAAAGACCATTTTTATTTTCTAAAGTGCAAAGAACATTTTAATAATCTAAAGAACCTTTTGTAAGAAAGACCGAGTGTACATGTTTTGTGTCTAGAGGATAATCTCCAAAATGGCGCTACTGATGCCTAATTGTTGAATGAAGTCTTTATTTGTATAAATTTTTTTTACATACAAAAAGTATTCTTGTCGCTTCATAATGTTATGATTGAACCACTGAGGGCAGATGGAGTATTCTGGCGATAGGTTTCATTCTTTTCTGGACCTTGACAGTGTAGTTTACTTGACAGTCACAAGCCTCCCAGTTTTCATCCAAAATATCTTAAACTGTCTTCCGAAGATGAAGGAAGCTGTTACTGGTTTGGAACGACATGGGGATAAGTGATTAATGACTTTTATTTCGGGGTGGAGTATCCCTTTAAAAACTCAGAGCCTAATATAAATCTCCTTTCACGGTTCAGGGATTAAACACTAGATGGAGCTGTTCTTAGTTTCAGTCGGTTGCTGGTGATCATAGAAGAGTCATGAGCTATGATAAAAATGTTTTGCTATGTTTCTTAAGTTATAATAACGTGCCCTGTTTGTTAGTACGGACTTGTAAACGATACTATTACTAAATAATGTACCATATATGTAGCTGGGCTAAATATTATAAAGTGTTGAATGTGAGTGAATTTCATCAAAACTTATTTATTTAGTGTTTTTCGTTTATTGTGTTCTGAGTTATAAGGTACAGTGTACATAGTCTATTCTACACGGAACCATATTTGCGGAATTTTGTGTTATGAGGAGCACATATTAGTGACGCACATGATACCTCGCGCGATACGCTGACAGCGCCATCTTAGAATCTAATATGCCGCTGACGGGGTCAGATGTGTTCTCTCTCGCTCTGCTAACGAGAGCCTGGTAAGAATGTTTTAACTGCACTAAATGAGTTCAGTGTGTTATTTCATATGATAAGGAACGTCTAAGCGTAATGTAAGGCTGTGATGTCATGAAAATGAAAGTAAATTATCACATTTTGAATGCTTTACTGTGACTGGTATAGCTTACAAGTTTCTCTTTTCTGTCTGAGCAGAGTGAAGGAGAGAGACGTGTGTCCAAATAATTAATTTGTGCTCTGTGTTTCTGCAGGTATGGTTTATGTTTACTGTGTTATATGTTGATAAATGTTTGAAATGTTTATAATCAACTTTATATCAGTTTGATATAAAAAAGTGAGGTCTGTTTGCAAAAGTGACATCATATTGAATATTTTGATACATTTTACTTGATATATTTATTTGATACATTCATATTTGAATGTTTGGTTATTTGTGTATCATTTCTGATGTTTTACATTTTCTGTCTTATTACTCATTGCTATGAGTAAGCAGAGAATAAATATTCTTCCTATAGTATATCTATACGCACAATATGATACCCTATCTCATATAACATGTATTTTGTTGGCTACTTTTCTTCTGTGGTTTATTTGTTGTTTTTGTTTTGTAATTATTTTGAATATATTACCATTTTAGAATCTAATATGCCGCTGACGGGGTCAGATGTGTTCTCTCTCGCTCTGCTAACGAGAGCCTGAGTGAAGGAGAGAGACGTGTGTCCAAATAATTAATTTGTGCTCTGTGTTTCTGCAGAATAAAAAAAACTGAGACCGCCATCTTCAGCATCATCTTTATTTAATAAATTCACAACCAGAGTAAAACCGCTACATATATATATATATATATATGAAATAAATTTTAAAATCCACATGAAAATTTCAATATTTTCTTAGTTTATACTGAGATGACCAATATGACTATGAGGAATAGTTTTAGGCTTATTATTAATGATTGATGTTCTGGTATTATTTTTCTTTTTACCAATTTATTTCTAAATGTCTCTCTAAAAAGTTTTATTGGGGGCATTTATACTTGCGACAAATACATTATTTGCATTACAAAGTGTAATTTGCTGCATTTGCTGTTTTAATACATCTGTATTACACACATTTTTCATATTTAATATTGTTTAATATCGTCATACCATTTTCATTCAATGTTTTTCAGCATTC
Source organism: Oxygymnocypris stewartii (assembly GCA_003573665.1). Lineage (NCBI taxonomy): Eukaryota > Metazoa > Chordata > Actinopteri > Cypriniformes > Cyprinidae > Oxygymnocypris > Oxygymnocypris stewartii. The sequence continues at coordinate 146,877 of QVTF01004165.1, read as the reverse complement.
AGTAGTCTTCATGAGTTTATATTGAGAGGACTAATAAATAAAGCTAGTAAAGGTTGGGCAGTTTGCTGCTTTCTGTATTGCCTTCTTGGTAAAATGAAGTTTAGAAAATAAAGTTATTTAAAAAGTATAATAGTTTATTTTAGATTTGTCATGATAACAGGCGTATAGATTTATATTATTATTATATTATACCAACAATAACAAAACTATTATTAATAACAACATATATTATTGTTGATGTTATTAATATTTATCTTAATAGCCTAACATGAATTATTTCCACTGCCTGTCCCATCCCCCATCTCTGTCTCTCTCTCACGCACGCACACACACGCACGCACACACACACGCACACACACACTCGCATCACAGACGGTTCCTCCCATTTCTGGCAAATAGAGGGACTAAAGCCTGCTGCCTCCACACATAAGCATATCTCTCTGGCGGATGCGTTAATGTTTTACTAACGGTTTAGTAATAAAGTGTCGTTTTAAGCGGAAGAGATGTCGACAAGACCGGTATTCTACCGGCAAGAACTAAACAAGACTGTCTGGGAGGTGCCAGAACGATACCAGAATCTCACAACAGTTGGATCGGGGGCATATGGTTCAGTATGGTGAGTCCAGCAGCCGAGTTTATGAATGCTACTATGAGGAAGGTTTGGGTTATGAATATTAACGACGTAACCAATGATTGGCTGAAGCGCCGACGTTCTATCGCTATCGAATCCTTGAAGGCGTGGCTCATGAATATTTAACTAGGGCGTTCAGGAAGGTTACTTAGCAACGTCAGCATTGAATAAATTAATATTCATTAGCAGAGCCTTCGTCGTAGTAAGGTTCGCAATTAAGCGTCGAAGAGGAGAGGGTGAGGCACGAATAAAGCTTGACAAAACAACATCCGCAAAAACATTCATCTTACTTTTTCCACAGTGATAATAAACCACTGCCAGGAAAATATTGAGCAAAATGGAACCTACATTTCTTACTGAAAAGTATACTTGTTGCCATTGCAGTTTAAATGTGTTTATAGTGTGATAAACGCTGCTGCTCCTTTTATTTACTGACATGACTGTTTGTCCGTAGATATATATATAAATAAAATAAAATCGCCTTCATCTTAGTGATACTGAACTCAAAGCTGATATTTCTGGCACAAAGGCAGTATTTAAAAGAAAACACAGGGATATTTCCCTGTATATCACAGGTAGTCATGACATTTGTGTGTGTATACTGAATGACCACCTACTAAGGTTCGGATTATGTAAATGTGTTTAGTCAGGTTGTATAAAGAACCTTCCAACATGCCCATCTGGTGCCACAATATTGCTCTAGTGGACAAAATGCTGGGCCTATTTAGTCTTAAAGTGAAACCGTCTTCCAGTTTTACCCGTGCCACACCCCCATCAGCATCCGACGTCCATCTGCATGGGAAAACGTCCAGATATTTCATCCTGCCATAATGCACTCATTCCGAGAGATTTACATTGCACTGCACAAGGTAGCATCTCAACTACAACACTAGACCCCTCGAGCCTCCCCCGTGCTGTGACTGACTGAAGCGGTTGCCATGGTGACACAGCTTCTGGCTTCAGCATCTTCCCATTTTCACAGTACTAATTTGCAAATATTGTGTAGATGTCAATCAGTTTATATATTAGTGCATCACGTCATTTTGATGCACCAGCAGAAGTTGCATAATCATCCAGATGATATGCTAAATTAAGTTTGCAAGTAAACATGTTTCTCTTCCCTTTCCCATGTTTTTCTTCTAACCATGTTTCACAATTGTTGTGTAATCAGGCATTGCTGTTTCCGCTCTGCAAGCTACCGTTCAAACAGCTTTGTCTAAGAGAGCCAGACTCATGATGTTATAAATATATTCTTCATTAGTTATTAACTGAAAGGAAACCTACAATGACTTAAAGGAATAGTTCACCCAAAAATTTAAATTTGCTAACATTTACTCACCCTCAGGCCATCCAAGAAGTAGATGAGTTTGTTTTTTCATTAGAACAGATTTAAAGAAATGTAGCATTACATCACTTACTCACTAATGGATCATCTGCCGTGAATGGGTGCCGTCAGAATGAGAGTCCAAATAGATAGTAAAAACATCACAATAACGACTCCAGTCTATCAATTAATGTCTTGTAAAGCAAACAGCTGTGTGTTTATTAGAAACAAATCCACTATTAAGGTTTTAAGGTTTAAGATTTTAACATTAAATCACTGCTTCATGGCCAAAATATGTGTCCATAATTTATAATAAAATTCATCATTGAAAAAGTCTATCCTCTGCTTTCATCTTAAATCAAAATCACCAACATATTTGTTTAGAACTATTTTTTGGACTGGAAATTGTGCAACCTGTGCATATATTTCTCTCAATTCAGATGAGAACTAGACGTTAGGATTTAAGCTAGAGACAACAGTTTGAAGTAAAAAATGTTGTGATGGATTTATTCTTCTCAAACATGCAGCTTTTCACTTCACAGTGTATTTATTGATGGACTGAAGTGGTGTGGATTACTTGTGGATTATTGTTATGTTTTTATCAGCTCTTTGGACTCTCATTCTGACGGCACCCATTCACTGAAGAGGATCCATTGGTGAGCTAGTACTGTAATGCTAATTTTTTTTCCAAATCTGTTCCAACAAGAAAACAAACTCCTCTACATCTGCACTGCTTGAGGGCATCACATGGGCGTCCTGTGATTGAAGCTATTACCAGTGTTTCTTCACGTTTATTTGGGAGGTTTGCCAGCTCTGACAAAATCATTTCATTGTTAGTGACGCAGATGCCCTGCAACATCTCGAGACCACCTGAGCCCTAATTATTTCATTATCTGTATTAAAAGATGCACAACACTAACAATGGATTTACACAGGAGATTTAATTGCTGCTGATTGGATCCCATGTAGAGTTGAATAGATTCAGCTATTTCTAACAGCCTGGGAATATGATTATAGAGACATTGCCGTGTATCATCTGACACGAGAGGCATGATTAAGCTACTGTTATGTTTTGTTTTAATAATAGGCCTAGTCCCATAGCGCTTTAATAAACATGCAAAACAATGCAATAGTCATTTAGTCACAATATTCAAATTCATTAGTGATCATAATGTGAATTTAGATATTCAGATTGTCACATTCATTCAGAATTAAAGCACTACAACTAGATGAATGAACAATCCTTATTCAGACCCTGTTAATATCCGTCATTTTATTCCCCAGTAATCACTCTCTCACACACACACACACACACACACACACACACACACACACACACACACACACTTTCTTACTAAAATGAGCTGTGAATTTGCTTTGTTCCCATTAAGCCATTTTCTATTGTGTGATTATTTGACTTCTTCACAGCAGAGCGGATTCATTTAAAGGAAGGGGGCAGGGCGGACCTGGGGTGTTGAGGGGTTGAAACAAGGAATAGGAGCGTCCCAAATGGGGGTTGGGTGCTCTTTTCTTCAACAGAGACTTTAGTGTGGACAGTAAAATAAATAAATTAAAAGGTGTATGTCATATCATATTGCATGATTCAGTTGTAGAAAACTCCAGGACTGCATCTTGTACCTTGATTGATGAATATCTAAGAATACCTTCATTAATCAAGTTCTAAAGACCTGCCGGGGGTTTTGATTAATTTAATTCAATAGACTAAAGTACATTCATTACACCAAGTCACTGCAGGAATTATTACTTTATCCACTGACTCAATTTCTTTTGCTTTTTTCACCTAATTTCTCAATTGGCCTTCTGAAACAGTACGATAATTAGGCTTAGCCTTTCTAACAAGTCTCAACTGAGCCTCTGAAAGATGAGACAAATATCTTGTTTACTATGTATTTATTAATTACTTCGGAGGCTTGCACTCATGTTAGACATGATTCTCAAGAGCATTTGGTTCAATAAAGAACTTAAGTGTGACTGCTTTCATGTGGTCCACTGCTGCGAGGAAGCGATACCATTTTGAACAAGAGGTCAAATTTAACAGGAACATACCAGTTCTTTCATCATGGCAAAAGACTAGTCTGAATATCAGCAGAGAATTTAGTTTTGAGCTGGAGCAAATAATTTGAAACATTTATCTGTTTAACTCTGTAGCTCAGCATATGATGTGCACCTTCGTCAGAAAGTGGCCGTCAAGAAGCTCTCCAGGCCTTTCCAGTCCCTCATCCACAGCAGAAGAACGTACAGAGAACTGCGACTCCTCAAACACATGAAACATGAGAATGTGAGTCCCTCAAAAACACATCGACGCAAGGGAGCAAACAAATACCAAATGCCCAGTCCTGCACAAATATAACTCGTCATATAAATCAATATAAATCAAACACCTGGTTATTTCTGTTCAAACAACAAAGTCTAGAGCCATATGGGTCTGTAATCTGTATTTCTGTAATCCAGGTTATTGGACTGCTGGACGTTTTCACTCCGGCAGCTTCTCTTGAAGAATTCAATGAGGTGTGAGTGTCTGCCCGGTCACTATCTTCTTTTGTGAATGCATAAAATAGTTCTTCAGATGTCTGTAAAACTAAAATGGTTATTTAGGTTTGATTAAAACCATCTGCTCTTGCAGTCAAGCAATTATCAAAAAATATTAGTTTTTATTTGCAAGTGCGAGATGATTTAAATGCACTAAATCGGCTATAAGACTGTCTCTGTCTCTCTAGATATTTTGTGACCAACCTGATGGGAGCGGATCTCAACAACATTGTCAAATTTCAGAGACTTTCAGATGAACATGTACAATTCCTCATTTATCAGCTTCTTCGAGGCCTTAAGGTACACTTTCAGTTCCGCTTTTCACAAACATGAAAAAGGACACAAATAGATGTTCTGAATTGCAAACGCAAACTGTTTTCCCCCCGTCTCTTTGCTTCTTTTACCATGTTCTACTGTTTCTTCTAACGGCTCAACTTTTTCTCTCACAAACAGTACATCCATTCAGCTGGGCTGATCCACAGAGTGAGTGCTTTTCCTCCTCCTCAGTTTTAGTTTAGTGCCCATTTTACAGGCCACTAGAATCTTGTTCCACTTTTAACATCATAATACATATTTCAACAACATATATGTTAAAAATTGTAATTTGTATGCATGTTTACAGGACTTAAAGCCAAGTAATGTAGCGGTGAATGAAGATTGTGAACTGAGGGTGAGTAAAAAAAACAAAACTTTTGATGGCTTTCCAGTCTATACACACAATTCCTGAATAATCACAATGCATTTCATCTGTTCATTTTCATTTTTTTAAATCAAAACCGTCAGATCCTGGATTTTGGATTAGCCAGGCAGACAGATGATGAGATGACGGGTTACGTGGCGACTCGTTGGTACCGAGCACCTGAGATCATGCTCAACTGGATGCATTACAACCAGACAGGTAAAGCAAGAATAAACCTAACATTCTTGTGTTTTTGAGTATATAGATAGACAGACAGATATATAGATAATGCTGGGTAAATTACTTACATTTTGTAGTCCATTACTGATTACAAATTACATGATGAATATTAATTTTACATGACTCATTTTATTTAGTAACATAATCTGGATTACACATATTAGGTAATGTATTCTGACTACTTTTAGATTACTTTTGACCTAACTTGTTTATCACGTAGACTTGTGTACCATAGTGATAAAACACACACAAAGAAAAATGTATTAAATATCAATTAAAATTTACTACCATTGTGTGAATAATATGTAATCATGTAATCCAGAAAAGTGTAATCTTATTACATAAGTTTATATGCAACCAGTTACTACCCAGCACTGCAGATAGATAGATAGATATGTCTATGTTCTGTGCAACTTGTTGACCAAATACGATTAAATCTGGTTTACAGTGGATATCTGGTCTGTTGGATGCATCATGGGTGAACTTCTGAAGGGGAAGGTTCTGTTTCCTGGCAACGATTGTATCCTTCCTTCACGAAAGGCACTTAAACCTCCTCTTAGTGTGTTTGCGTGTGGTTTTTGAGTCAAGGCAGGTGAGGCAAGCGCAGCCTAAGTGGTTCAAATTAAATTACAGATGCTGAATGTAAGGAACTAGAAACAGTTTCCAAAGATGGAGGCATCAGACGGGTATCTCTCTAAGCCAGGCTTTCTTACAGCTGAAAACTCTAAGCTGTTATTGAATCTTTGACATAATTTGTTCAGATATAGATCAGCTCAAGAGAATCATGGAGGTTGTAGGCACTCCTACGCCTGATGTTTTGAAGAAGATATCCTCTGAACATGTGAGAAGAGACCAAGTGTTTAATTTATTATTACTAACAATGTTTAATGTTCTTGATGGAGGACAGATTGACGATGTTTGGTATTATCCATCTAGGCTCAGAAGTACATCCAGTCTCTTCCACACATGCCTCAGCAGGACCTGGCGAAGATATTTAGAGGAGCAAATCCAAAGGGTAAGACTAAAAGCCTTCTCACATTAAGAACGATAACTATATTAGCGCCATCATGCTATATTAGCATGAGCTGCATTTATGCCATCTGCTACTTTAAATGCTCAAGCTCTTTAATGTTTTCTGGATTCTGATTGGCTGTCAGTGTTTAATCAGAGGGGGGGGGGGGGGGGGGGGGAGTTCTGAAAGTGCCAATGATATTGTGGTGGATTCTGATTGGCTGTCAGTGTTTCATCAGAGGGGGGAAAGTTCTGAAAGTGCCAATGATATTGTGGTGGATTCTGATTGGCTGTCAGTGTTTCATCAGAGGGGGGAAAGTTCTGAAAGTGCCAATGATATTGTGGTGGATTCTGATTGGCTGTCAGTGTTTCATCAGAGGGGGGAAAGTTCTAAAAGTTCCAATGATATTGTGGTGGATTCTGATTGGCTGTCAGTGTTTCATCGGAGGGGGGAAAGTTCTGAAAGTGCCAATGATATTGTGGTGGATTCTGATTGGCTGTCAGTGTTTCATCAGAGGGGGGAAAGTTCTGAAAGTGCCAATGATATTGTGGTGGATTCTGATTGGCTGTCAGTGTTTCATCGGAGGGGGGAAGTTCTAAAAGTTCCAATGATATTGTGGTGGATTCTGATTGGCTGTCAGTGTTTCATCAGAGGGGGGAAAGTTCTGAAAGTGCCAATGATATTGTGGTGGATTCTGATTGGCTGTCAGTGTTTAATCGGAGGGGGGAAAGTTCTGAAAGTGCCAATGATATTGTGGTGAATTCTGATTGGCTGTCAGTGTTTCATCGGAGGGGGGAAAGTTCTAAAAGTTCCAATGATATTGTGGTGGATTCTGATTGGCTGTCAGTGTTTCATCGGAGGGGGGAAAGTTTTGAAAGTGCCAATGATATTGTGGTGGATTCTGATTGGCTGTCAGTGTTTCATCGGAGGGGGGAAAGTTCTGAAAGTGCCACTGACATTGTACTTTTGCATCATTGGTATAGTCGTGGTGTAAATGTTGCTATTCTCTTAAATTTAGAATGATTTTTAAAACTTAAATGTATCCTTGATGTACAATCAAATTGGAAAAGAAAATCTAATTATTTTACCCCGTTTCAAATTTTTATCATCCCCATTTGCTCTTTTTAACTTTAGCGGTGGAGCTGTTAAAAAAAATGCTGGTGTTAGACTGTGACGGGAGGATTTCAGCCAGCGAAGCTCTGTGTCATCCGTACTTTTCCCAATACCACGATCCTGAAGATGAACCCGAGGCGCCTCCCTATGATCAGACCCCTGAGAGCAAGGATTGCACGCTGGAGGAGTGGAAGGGTGAGAGGAACTCTTACACTGCTTTTGTTCGGAATAAAGGTTGCAAACATACAATAAAACACCACCATGCTGAAGCTATTTGTTTATTCAGAAAATCAGTGTGAACATGATCTGCCAAAATTGATACCTTGTAATATAAAATCAACTGTATTTGTCATACTTTTTGTCATTATTGACTTGTATTTAACTTTATTAACTAATATTTGGAGTTATTCGGTGACTGTTGAAATCCACTCTCTCTTTCTCCTTCCACAGAGCTGGTGTTTGAGGAAGTAAGCAATTTTAAAGATCCTCCAAATAAACCTGAAAGTCTTCAGGTTGAACAATAAAGCCGAGCGTAAGGAAGATTGTTGCCCCTCGTCACTGTCTGTCTTTCAAACATACAAACTACAGGACTGTTGGACATACTATATGAACTGCTTGCAGTCCAACCAGAGACAATGACTATGTATTTCCAAGGCATGACGCCATTCCTGTATGAGGGTGTGTGTTCATACACACTTAATTAAGAGCAAAACACGACCGGTATTGTTTTAACATAGACACAGTGTATTAATATTACAAGATGCATGTTGTGTGTATGTGTGCAGAGTAGTGCGTTTTGAGTGTTTTTTTATATTTAATGTGAGACAATTGTCTACAGGTGAAGCAGGGTATGTGTCTTTCATATGAAACCAAAACAATCTAAGCAGGAGGAGGAGAAATATATGTTTACAGTGTTGGATGGAGTGGGATGTGTGTCTTGAAATGTTGATATATGCATCAATGTACAAAAGTCTCTGCATAAAACTGGACCAGTTACATAATCTGTCTTTACTCAGTTTGCATCTGCAAGGCTATCTGAATACAACATACCTCAAATGCATCATGTGTGTTCGCATGGAATCACACCTCAGGTGAAAATGAAGGGATTAATAATAATAAAAATTAATAGTTATTTAATTACAGGAACAGATTGTGGTGGTAAAACTCAAATACTGTCTTTTCTTAACAAAAAGGTGGAAATAAAGGTTAACTGTTAGTTTATGCTGCACTACAACAGTGCTGGTTAATACAACATATGCTGAACAAACTGTTTTCTCAGGTTATTTAAAGGACCAGTATGTGGTTTGATGTCATTTATTGTAACACGTTTCCACTTCCATTTCTACAGTACAAGTCAGTTATTATTATCCATCTATATCACAAAACCTCTTAAGAACACATCTGAGTCATAATTCATCCTAAAAAAATAACCATTATGATTATTTGCATTGTGACATTATTTTCATTACAATTAAGTACATTTCTCTCAGTTTATTATAACACGCAAATCAGTCAATCAATAAATAAATAACAACAACAATAATAAATACATTTGCCATAATACCTTTAATTTTTACAAATGTAAAATATAGATGATGTTATGCAAATAAGATAAACAAATTTATGAAAATAATGTCCATGACAAAGAAAATTGTATTTTACAAAAAAAAAAAAAAAAAAAAATCCTGATTTTCTTTATAAAAATATAATTTCTTTTTTTGAGAGAGCAACTTCAGTTCAGTCTTGTGGATGTTTCTTCTGTCTAGTGAAATTAATTACACAATATTTCAAATGTATTTGGGGAACAGCAGCAGATGTTTACAGAATGAATGTGTGTGTTTTCAGATTAGAAACAGCATTTCAGGAAGTAACATGGTTAGTGTCACAATTATTTCTCAATGTATGTTTTGGAAGATCCTGAATGACTGCTTTGATGTCATGAAACTAGTCAGCATCCTCTAAAGTTGAACAGGGGAATGGGTGTGGTTTCTCACGTTTACACTATGTAAATGAACATTAACTGCCCTGCTTTCAGTAAAGTACAGTGTAAAATTATACTAACCACTTGGTACAAACAAGGGTCACTTCTCTGATGTTGTCCTTAGCACTTTGCCCTTATGTAGTCTATGCTATCTGCACCCTCCTCCTGGTCTTTTGCATGCCTTTAACAGATAGATAAAAACTGCCTTCAGCTGTTTCATTGGGACTGTTTCGGTCTTTTCCCCTTTGTGAGTCAGCCACTGTCAAGGTGTTAAACGGTGTTAGAACAAAGAGGAGTCAATTAAACCTCATTTACAGATCCAATAACAGTCGGTTCAACTGTTTAATCCAGCAAGTCTCCAGTGCGTAATTGTGGAAACTTTGAACCGCCCCCAAATCCACCACCGGGGCTCTCCAAGCTGCGCTCCGTTTGCGCTCGTTCTCGGAGTTTCTTTATCAAAATACCCGAGACACAATGAGAACGTAAAACGGATAGTTTCACATTTGAAAGACATTTCTTTCAACACTATCTGAGGATGTCACTCCGAACCAGGGCAGGGTTTTATCACCAGGAGATAAACAGAACCGCCTGGGACGTGCCGGAGAGATACCGAGATCTCGTTCAGATAGGGACCGGAGCGTACGGAACGGTCTGGTAAGTTTATTAATAGTATTTAAAAGTTAATAATTCTTTAGCGTGTCTGAATTATTCAGATGCTTTCAGGGGATCGAATATAAAAATAATTTTGGTTCCGTTTTTTAAATTTGGTGCAAAGAGTGGTCTTACGCAATACAGCTTTCTTGATAATATTTGTGTGGTGTAACCCACGTGTTGTATAATAGCTAAGTGTTACACGTTTGTAAGAAAGAGCAGGACTTCGTTCGAGCGGCGTGCTGTTGCTATGGTTACCGCTGACGAACGCAATTTATGTTCGCGAGCCTATATTTAGTGCACCTCAACTAACTTGTAGCTAAAGTTAACTTTTATGGCTGCTGAAACATTGTATAAAAATGCTGTTTAACTGTACTGTATATGTACTTGAATGCATTATTTTACATTTAAGCCCCTCCAGTTTTGTTTGGAGCATCGCGTTTGTTTAATTCTGTTCAAATGACTTTGCATGTTGAAACAAAGCAGTAACTTAGTCTACCGGCTCTGTAACTTCAGCAGATATGAGGATATTTCTCAAGAGAGCTGTGCAGTGTGCAATGAACGCTGTTAGTTTGGTCTTATTTTTTTAATTGCATCATACACTTCCATCTGTTTTCTTAATTATCCTTCAACTAAAGGCTTCATGGCGTATTTGGGTGGAACTGTGAAACCTCTGTAAACCTTTCTCCATTTGCAAGACCAGAGGTCACATAACAAAGCCTCCCCGCGGATGCCATTGTCTGCGTCTAACAAGCAGAAGTTGCCGAACACTGTGCTGGTCTTCAGCAGGCTTTCTGCTTTAAAAGATTCTTCCCTTGCACAAGTTAATCAAGTTTTAGATTGAGTAATGAACCAGTTGCACATACATACTGACCACATTTCAGGTCCAGACATAGAGAAATGCATTCAACATGACCATGCAATGTCAACGGATGGTGGACTTCGGCCTCTCAATGGTCTCGTAGGTGGTTATAGACACAGTTGTTAAGCACTGCTCCTACTCTTCTCAATATATCTAAAGTTCAGCGCTTGACCGCAAGACAGGAGTGCGTGTGGCCATCAAGAAGCTCCACCGGCCGTTCCAGTCCAGACTGTTTGCCAAACGCGCTTACAGGGAACTACGACTCCTCAAGCACATGAAACACGAGAATGTATGTTACCAACATCTACATTTACCATGTACATTATTAAAGAACTGTGTCATTAATGAATAATCCCATCAGGCTTGCATTTTCCCTTGCTTTGCCATAGATATACTTTGTTAATTTTGTTCATGCATCCTAATATCTAATTCTAACTGATTGTTCAGGTTATTGGACTGCTGGATGCCTTTACCTCGGAAATCTTGTTGGACAGATTTCAGGATTTGTGAGTAAATTCTTTCAGTCCTAATACACTATTTTAGGAGATTTCAACCTACAAATCTAGATGTAACTCAGATCATTAGCAATTGTTTTAATTTCTGTCAACAATGAGACAGCAGTTAATGTCTTTTCTCTCAGTTACCTGGTGATGCCGTTTATGGGCACTGATTTGGGAAAGCTGATGAAGATGGAGAGACTATCGGAGGACAGGGTGCAGTTTCTGGTCTATCAGATACTGAGGGGTCTGAAGGTTAGGCACAGATATACACACAATCACATCTGTGAAGCACTCAGTCCTTTTTAACGTTGTGGTATCTATAAATCTCTTGCTCTGTTTCCACAGTACATTCATTCAGCCGGGATCATTCACAGGGTAAGTGACCTCGCAGAGTTTAAATAGATGCACAGAGGGGGTTGGGTGACCACTTCATTCAACCCTGACATTCATTCATCCTCTGTTCATCTCTTCTCTTTTATTAAGTCGGAGAGAATTTATGGAGGCGTGCATTTTTGTTTCTTTAAAAACAGGCTGTGTATAATAAGTAGATTTTTTTTGTATATGTATTAGTTGTGTTTTCTGTAAATGTCTACTTTGGTTGTCGTTCTTCAGGATCTCAAACCAGGAAATCTGGCCGTGAACCAGGACTGTGAGTTGAAGGTATTAAAGCAACTCGGTTTATAGCACAATTGAAATTAATATCTAGACCTGCTCTCTTGTCAAATGTAAGACAGTAACGTTTGTGTGCAGATTTTGGACTTCGGACTCGCACGTCAGGCAGATTCAGAGATGACGGGATATGTTGTGACCCGCTGGTACAGAGCACCAGAGGTTATCCTCAACTGGATGCACTACTCACAAACAGGTGAGATACAGAACTACCAAAATAAATATAGATATCACATTGTCTCACCACTAAATGTCTCTGTAGGACATCACAGTGAGCTCAGTATCACAGAGTCGGCAGGTTGCACCAACTGTGCATTAGTTACAGCTTAGCCTATTTTTGACATACGCACTGCTAAAAATTTTTGCGTTGCACCATGAGCTGAATTGTAACATATAGCTTTATGTTTAAACTAAACATTAATGGAAGCTGCAACCAGAAATAATGTTTTTAGCAAAATCCCAGACTGACTGAATTGCACCAATAAACTTGTTTTACCTGACAGACGCCAATGCTTTTAGACGCACATGATATAATGCAGACATTTACATTCATTCACTTTTTAAGAGGGAGAAGATTATGTGAATAAATTACTTTGTTAACGGCTCTTCAATACCAACCTGACCGAAACAGCACATATCTGTATGCACCAGTCTGTGTTTTCCTTTTCAAATAAAATCCATCAGAAATACATTTGGTCACACTTTATTTTATGGAGCAGTTCTCACTATTCGCTAAATATTAACTATGAATCTTGCCTCGATAAACTCTTTATTTGCTGTGTATTAATAGTTAATTAGGTAGTTGTCAAGTTTAGGGTTAAGGGCTCTAAAATATGGCTATGCAGAATAAGTCATTATAAACTCTAAACAGCCAATATGGTAATAATATGCATGATAATTAGCAACTAGTTTTATTGAGAATTGGTCCCTTTTTTTCATAAATGTTTTTTTATGTTCTTTTGCATCAGCATTTAATTATCATAATAACATGCCTATTAAATTATTCATGGTTAAGTAGTATTATTTTTCAACATAAATGTATTTTTACCATTAGTTATGAGAGATAAAAGTTAGAATCATGGGAAAAATGTAATTCACAATATTTCAACGACTTCAGCTTACAAATGTGTAATTGGATGAGGGTAAATGTCATATTATGCACCTATACATGACTCCATTCTGCCTGAAAAACAAATGCTGCTACCAAATTTGCAAAGTTAGTTACAGACTATCCAGCAGTTACTAAGCATCTATTGTGAACTTTACATTCCAAGTTAAGTAAGAAATTATGAACAGCGGGTTGAAAGAGCGATGTGATTATTAACTCTATTCTTCTGTTTTAGTTGATATCTGGTCAGTGGGCTGCATCATGGCGGAGATGTTGCTTGGAAGGCCACTTTTTAAAGGAATTGACCGTATCTTTTTTACAATGTTACTGAAAGATGATTTCTGCTTTTACATGTTCTAGTGACTGTGATGATTAGCTGACTGGTTTAATTTAATGTCAAATAATATGTTGTTCTTTACATGTGTGTTTACATGTAGCTATCACATTTGAACATCACTGAACTGAATTGACTTTACTACAATCCACAGTAGAGATTAAAAAGATAAATTCTGTGTTTACTGCAAAAACGTGCTTGTACTGCCTCTATTCTTTCACTGAATCCTTGACATAGACTTGTAGATCTGGACCAGCTGAAAGAGATCATGAAAATCACAGGAACACCAGCACCAGATTTCATCATGAAGCTACAAAGCCAAGATGTGAGTGCATTACAGATAGAAACAAACACTAGAAGAGAGATGAACTGCACGCACGCACGCACGCACACACACACACACTAATGCATATGTTTTCTGCATCCACCCTAACAGGCCAAAAACTACATTAGAGGTCTACCTAAAGTACAAAAGAAGGATTTAAACACTATTTTCTTTAAAGCTAGCTCAGAAGGTAAGGCATTTCTTTCGTTTGTTATAATGTTAGGGTCAGTTGTAAGAGTTATTTGTGTCTAATGAGTGCCTTTTTTATTTCAGCGGTGAGCGCTCTGGAGCGGATGCTGGTTCTGGATCCAGACAAACGCGTGAGCGCTGCAGAAGCGCTTGAGCTCCCGCTGTTCACAGAGTTCAGAGAACCTGAGGAAGAGACCGAGGCCATGCCTTATGATCACTCGATGGACAACACAGAGATGCCTCTGGATCAATGGAAACGTAATCCTAATCTTAATAACTGAAATCTAAAATAAGAGAATCGCCAGGTTTTATTTATATGGGTTAAAGTTTAGAATGAATAGGCAAGAGTTGAAAACATGGTGTCACAGTATTCAGTACAACTCAATCCATTTCTGATTGATTGATTTCTGTCTGTCACTTTGCAGGTCACACTTTTACAGAGATCCTGTCATTCCAGCCACCCATTCCAGAGATCAGAGACTCCAAAGAAACATCCCTCTGAACGCAGATACACACCTTATAGAAAACGCAGAAATGTATGCGAAAAGAAAATGGAATAAATGTTAACTATATGACAAGAGTTTGTCACAATGTTCAGATTATTATACGCGTATGTAAATTATCTTTATTACTTGCAAAAAATTTTTTTTTACCTGCAACCAAAAACCGTTGTATCTGAATGCTCGTCTTGATGACACGGCACCTCATTTTTAATTAATGAATAAAACCATCTTAATGAGTGTCTTGTGATTTTTTAGACTTAAAAACATTTTCACTCAGAAATTGCTAGTAAATTTCATAAATAGTTACCAAGAAACAGAAAGCATATTGAATTAAACGTGAAAGTCTGAAGCAAAAGACTGAAATAGCATTTTCTTGGAAAACTCCAATAATATTTGTTTTATTTATTAATATTAGTTTTCGTGTATGCGAGTATAAATAGTTGAGAATTTGCCCAAAACAAATCTGATTATTTTTCTGATCATATGGTATATATACATTTTAAACAGTTTAAACTTCTGCTACACTTTTCTGTTCCTGAGAAATCACCTTGAAGGTAGAAATCAGTCCCACCTCTTCAAACAGGATTAGATCCCACTTAAGCAAAAGACTGACCCCACGTTACATATATGACCATAAGGACTGAGGCTTTTATAACATTTGTACCTCTGTCTAGTAATTTGACTCAGCAACCCCACGAGGAGAGCTGCTTACTGACGGGTCTCGTGGCCAATGGGCAAGGTGGGAAACTTGATGCAAAATAGATGGAAATGCTTGTCAAGTTGTTAAATCCCACAGAGCTGCACTGGGAAAACAGCTATGACCAGCCTCTAGAGTATAACTGCCCTGCAGGACAGTCCATCTCTCTCTTACATAAAGAGGTGAGTCACAAGCAGAGCGTACTTCTGTAAAGGTGTAGTTACTATTAAAATGTTACTAAAGTAAAAGTCAAAACATCATGGAGTCAATGTGGTCCACAAAATATGGATCAATGAATGCAGTTTACACTAAATTGGAAGTTAAATCATGCATGGTAATTTGTAACCCCAGAAAAGTGGTAAATTTTCCATCTCCAAGGAACTGGAGTACATTCTCAAAAATAATACTGCAGGAATGAAACAGAACACATAATCAGAACAAGTTGATCATGAATTTGCCTCTTATGTTTCCTTGCCTAATGAATAAAGCAGGCCAACATCATAATCATCATGAGGACCGGTTGTGGGAGTTCAGCTGTAAAGACACTTTGATTCTGGCACAGTGTGTTTCTTGTCACCTTACATCAATGATTTTGACCAAACGTTCACCTATGAGTGTCCACCAAACCACATCGTCACAGCAACAAGCACGAGGACAGACGGTGAGCTCTGATTTTGATGTTTTCTGTGAGTTCATCAGAGCTACTTACACACAGCTGTAGAAGTAACGGCCACTGTACTGCTAACCGTGAGTGGACGAGACGTATGTGAACTGGTTTGATGAGTTGTTCCACTGGACCGTACCAAACCAAAACTTCCTGGTGGGTGCTGAAAGCTACCATGAAAATAAACTCAAGTAAAGCAGCAGATCTTTCAGATTTCTCTCTTGAATAGTTTGTTAATTTGAATATTGATAAAGTTTCCGGTCGACAGTGAATAAGGCGATGAAAATGGGATACTGGAATAATTGCACGTGAAACTGCATATTTGAATGCTAACATTATATTGTTTTCATGTTTTCAGAGACCGCCGCTGGAAGTACAAGTGCTGTAGTAAAGTACAATGCTGAGACTCTCAAATGCAAATAATCTCAAATCAAAAATAAACACAAGATGGAAATGTAGTGTCATTATTATTGACCCATGAACTTTTAATAGAAAAAAATGTGAGTGTCAAAGTATACTGAAGCCATTAGTGGAAAGAAATCTGCACTTTTGCAATTATTAATAAAACTGAGTTCCAGATGCTAATTTTGAATAATAAAATTGTCCATTTCATTAAATAATTAGCTTTATGATTGAATCATATGAATACTTTTTCTTGAAATGATTACACACATTTGGGCTCCTAAACTCTGAAACTAATCGTTATTGTTTTTACTAAATATTTCATTATAAGTATATTTTCAGCATAATAATCATAGTGAAAAGTAGAATTAAAATGTTTTTTTTGCAAATGTCTTCAGCATGATTTGAGATGCTACAATGAAAGAACATCTCCTCTACACAAGGAGTACACATGGTCACCATCACAATGATTATTTTACTACTTCTTAAAAACATTTTTGCTCATATTTAATCATGTGTAGGCCACTGAGGGAATCAGAACTACCAGACCTGGGACCTCATATAAAAAACCTTTGGAGTGCGGCACTCAAGTCAGATTATGGTTGACATTATCAAATGCATAAAAAGATTATCACCTTTAAAACAAATATTTCATCCCTAAACCCTTACCTTGAGTCGATACGCTTGTTTAGAGCAGTGTTTCCCAACCCTGTTACAAGACGCACACAAAAGCACCAGACTAATGACATTAAAGTTGACTTTGATTCAACATATCGGCTCATTGGTTGAAAACAGACTGCTGAGAACATTCACATTCAAAGTGTGTACTGTTGGTGTGTCTCCTGGAACTGGGTTTAGAAGGTAACAAAACAGTTCTTGAAATGCAATTAAGAAACTAGAGTCTGGAAAAGTGTCAGGTCCTGACGGGTTTCTGCCAAGTTAGCCCTTTTGTTGAGGACATTGTTTCAAAGTCTTTTCCCCCCAACAATGACTCAGGGAACAATTTTGGTCCTTCTCAAAAAGGATAAAGACCCGCTTAAACGCTCATCCTACCGTCCAATAAATTGACTTTGCTGTGGCTATAAGATCCTGGCTAAGGTGCTGGCAATCAGAATAGAGCCAGTCATGAGTAAGATAATTCAGCCGGATCAGACTGGCAATTATCTCTGTTGCCTGTTATTTACTCACCCAAGGACAATACCAACCCTGTGATCCTAATATACCGCTAAGTTTTACTAGCTCATATTCTTTACACATGAAAAAAAACAATGTCAGTCTTTGCAAAAAAAACTTTTTAAAATTATATGCTGGAGTGATTTCAAGTAACTCACAAAAGAATAACTTAAAAAAATTATATTTATAATTACATTATCACATTATTAATGTATAGCCTAGCATAAGCATTCTAAATTCACTGGCTTGTAAAGCACTCACATTGCTTCATGTAAAACATGTTTAATTTTTCTATATTATTTGCGTATTTCTATCTTAAAAAATAAAGCAATATTTATCTGAAGACATGCTGTCTCACACCATTTTAGTTGCACATGAAAAGCTGCAGCGATCTGTAGTCAGAGCGTGATTTGCAGACTTGTGATTGGCTGCTGCTCTATTAAGAAACATGTTTGTCTGATTCATGATTGGCTGCTGCAGGTGTCAGACACAACAACAGCTGATGTAAACGGGATGCATCACATACTTTGTAACCTTGAACACAAGAGACCATGAGGAGAGTTGCTCAGTTTCTGCTACTGACTGGGTGTTCGCCTGTGGACAAGGTGAGTGACCAAACCAAAACGTTTAATACTGATCGTTTTTCTGAAATTTCCATATGCAATCATTTTAATTGGGATCTGCTAAATCTTCATCATCTGGAGTTATTTGATATTTAAAATATATTCCAAGCTGAAACTGGTTGGGTATGTAACTACACAGACTGGCACAACAACTAAGATAAGCCTCTCAACTTTCAATGCTCTCCAGGCGAGTCCTTCTGATGAGACGTTAAACCGAGGTCCTGACTCTGTGGTCATTAAAAATCCCAGGATGTCCTTCGAAAAAGAGTAGGGGTGTAACCCCAGCAACCTGGCCAAATTCTCCCATTGGCCTCTGACCATCATGGCCTCCTAATCATCCCCATACACTGATTGCTTCATCACTCTGTCTCATCTCCACCAGTAAGCTGGTGTGTGGTGCGCGTTCTGGCAGCCGTCACATCATCCAGGTGGATGCTGTACACTGGTGGTGGATGAGGAGATTCCCCCCTTCTATGTAAAGTGCTTTGAGTGTCTAGAAAAGCGCTATATAAATGTAACAAATTATTATTAATTATTATATCCTCCATCAGCAGGTGAGTAGGCCTACTGTACTAATGAATAATTGTTCAGCGATTTTAAACATTATTATAAAAGCACAAATCTTCTTGAATTGACAAATGTTGTGTTAGGGTGACACTTTCACACACTATTGTGTGTACATAATCCCACAAAAGACTCGGTAATATATGTATGTTTACATGCTCATGCACTACAAATCACCTTCCACTGTTCCCCAGTCAGCTGCTTGAATGTTTCTCTTTCTGCATATGTACAGTATTTGTGAGGCATTTGCACAGTTTCTATTTTTTTGTTTATGTATAGGTAACCACTTTTATATATAGCATATGTATAGTCAAAACTGACAGTAGGTTAGTTGTGTATAGGTTTATATACTGTTTTACTTCATTGTTGTATGTCTGTATTCATGTAGCACCGTGGTCCAGTGAGGCATGACATCTCGTCCCACTGTATGTCCACACATGTAGTGGAATGACAATAAAGCTCAACTTGAACTTGAACTAGGGTTAGCTTTGTCATGGCTGAATGCAATCGATATATATATCAATAAAAAATATTATTATTGTGATTATGAAATATTTTTTGTAATACATTTTTCTAACTAATGTAAACAAAGCTATCACAACAATTATCATGAGGATCAACGTGGCTGTAAACCTACCTTCAGCTGGGCTATGGACTGTTTCTTGTCGCCTTACGTCAATGACTTTGACAAAACTTTCAGCTTTGAGTGTCCACCGTACCATGTGATCGTAAGAATAAGCAGCTACATAACAACTATCATGAGGACAGACGGTGAGCTGATGTTTGATTCATATGCTTAAACTTTGATTCACTCGAGTTCATCTGAACTGGTGTCAATACCATGTTTCACACAGGTGGCAGTTTTACTGCTGCAGAAGTACATTTATTTCTGAGGTCAGGGGTCATTGTCATTCTGGCTGTCAGTGGACTTCATCCGTGAACTCTACCGGACTGTGCCTCCCCAGAGAGTTCTGGTGGGCGCTGGAAGCTACCATGATGATTTTCAAGAGTGAGAATAATTGATTTCATTTGAAGAATATTTCATCTTGCTCATTATGTTATTTCTAATACTTAAGTCCGACTGTGTGCTCTGTTGCTCACTAATGTGATGCTTGATTTACGTCTTTCAGAGATCGACGATGGAGGTACAAGTACTGTCTCCAACGATCATGTTGATACCAAGACTCTTACATTTAAAAAGTAGAAACAGGATTGTGTTTGACTGTTTACATAATGCATATCATCATTGATTATATCATATCTGTACTGATAACTGCCTAATTAACCTTTTTAAACATCCTAAATGTACTGATATTTAAATCCATTCCAAACTTTTCAGCACAATCATGGTTAAAAAGGTGCACACATATGCTACCAGTAATAACAACACAATCTCATGATAATTCATTACTATTTTATACTTTGATCTAAAAATGTATATTAAGTAGTAACTCAATAATTAATTCAATAACACAATCAAAGACAGATTCACCACAGTATAGAATACAGATCTGTTGTTGAATCTCATCTACTCTGGTTCTTTGACTCGTCTACTCATATCATGAAGCATGTCATCAATCAGATCTTACCTGATGAAACGTTTCTCTGTGGATCCAGAGAACTGGGCACTGATGAAGACTGACAGGAGAGAGCACAGCTGCTTGTGTTCTGAAACGATTCAATTAGAGATATATTAACAAAAAAACAACAACACTCAAGCATTTTTACAATACTATACAAATAAAGTTTATTCATATGTGTTTATTAATTAACTTATGAAAGGGTTCATGAAACTAAGTGCTTCAATAACAGACGCGATTTCTTTAAGACTGCAAGGGAAGCTCAGCTTCCCCTATAATTGTCAAAAAATGAATGGTCAAATATATGTACTATTATGTTAACATTTTATTGACTAAAAATGCGTTAAACACGTTCATCTCGAACGAAAACAATTTCGTTCAGAATCAGCTACTTAGGTCGGCTGACTCGATTTCCTTCTCATTCATTCCCGTAGCGTACAGTGCATTACTCTGTTGAAGCCCAGCGTCCATTGACTTCAATGGGGCTGCTTTAAACAGTTTTTTTCAGAGCTTAGAAACAAGACGGGTCATTGGATAATGCTGCGATTATGTCCCGCCCACGGACGCTCAGCGTCTCTGGGATGAATGGAGGAGTGGGCTGGCCCGGACTCCGAGCGTCTGCGTGATGATTGGAGGGTCTGTCGAAAGACTGCATCTCCTTTTGATTGACAGCGATTTTGTACTATAAAAGTCACTGACACTGAAGCTATTCGAGCTCAGTCCCATCGCGGAAGTGTAGTCGAAAGACAAACTGCTGCAACCTATTTCTTGGTATTTGCTTGGTGAAATTGCTAGCCAATTTTCATCATACATTTCACCCAGATTCCTTGTTTCAGTTCAACCTAATTCCCATATTTCGAGTTTAATATCTTTTTTTAGATCGTTTGTTCATTCATTCATTCATTCATACATACAGTAGGCTAGAACATTTTCTTGAAAAGGAATGTTGGGCAGAATTTAGGTATAAATAAATGGTACATTTTTATGATGTTGACCAAAAATGAGCTTCCCCTCTTTGAAAGACCAGCAGCCGCCACTCAATAAATATCTAGTGCTGGGTTTTCCTCCATTGCTATATTTGTATACACATCAAATATGTGTGTATGCATTTCAGTAACTTGTTATTGAAAGATATAAGCACTAGTTTCCCATATATGGAAATCTGTTATTGTTTCATAAGGGTAAGCTATAGTTACATTACAAGCTGGTCTGTGTTTTTTTTTCACTTGACGCTAAACTTATAAGCTAAATAACGAGTCATTGTAACCATAGATACAGCACTGTCGATTTACATATCAAAAATTGCACACTAAACTAAAAAACGACACCACCTGACATGTCTGGGGGAAATGTTGTGGGGTCCAGAACGCACGTGTTTACATGTCCTTACGTTATAACTCACATTAGGACCCCGTTTAATTTCTGCAGTTCAAATAATCTGTTAACATCACTTTAAAACAAATATGTGTTTCCCAAAATCCTCACCCAGCACTGGAGAGTAACGTTTATAAAGGCAGTCAAAGACGTACAGGTGTGGACGCAATAACAAACGCGTTTACCGCATCACGTGATGCGTTACCGGCTGGTCGACGCAGTAATTAGACGCATCACGTGATGCAACTAAGTCTTTCGTACTTTTAATATAACAACAAAAACAACAACATCAACATTATTATTAATAATATTTTTGTTATTTTAGGCACTTTGAAGTTTGTAACAAACATATAAATAATGGATTACGAATGTATTATTAGTACCAATTAATAAAGAAAAAATATTTTTACAAAATTACTCAAATAACAAACAAAATAATTGTTGGAAAACATAGATGTTTTCTACATTCTTGTAAATAATAGTGGGATATGCATACATTTTACAAATATTTACACATTTCTTTACAACTGCATATGTTTAAAAAAAAAACTATAACGGGTTATTCCGCCTACGACCACAGAGCGGCAGTACAGACGAAGTTTGCACTCAAACAAAGCAAGTCTAGTGACCTAACTACTAAAACACTCCACAATCTCCTGGAATCATTTAATCAGCTACATTGTTGCAGTTTGTTTGCCCTCCTTGCCCTCTTCTTGGCTTTACTTTCTCATTCTTTCTCTCGCTGTTCCCTGCTTTGAGTCTTTTCAACTGACCTTGGCTGGAACTTAATATTTAGCTTGTAGGTCACATGAGTTGAGGAAACAAACTATCAAGTCCACTGTGTTATTGTGTCCAGCAGAGGAAGCAGGTTGCAGAATTGCTGCAGATGGTCTATGTGATGTATGTCTAGCAGGTGGGATAGATGGGGCCGGTTCATGGCCACTGTGTATCTGGCTGGGGAATAAAGCTGATTTACACAGATTTATACTAAGACTAAATAAACGTTTGTCAGTGTGACCGGACACATTATGAACAGGAGCATCAGCTTTTTACATTATTCTTTTACACATTATCGTCCTACATGTTTCCCAAATGAGGCAATTCTGGCCTTTTGTGGCAAAATGAATCCCTGTATTTTCTGTCTACTGAGTCATTTTGTGCTAAATGAAATTCTGCTCTTTCAGTTTGGTTCCCATGCCTCTGCTTGTCTTTCACACGTCTCAGATATCGAGCTAAAACTGAAACATCTCTCATTGTCAAGGTCTCTTGGGGGATGGGTGTTAGGCAGAAAAAGAAGGGAGAAACAGAAAAATGAAGAGGATAATAAAGGAATAGATGCCAGGCAGGGAGGGTGGAAACAGAGAGCGATAGAGAAAGAGGGAGAGAGTGTGTCCCTGCCAGAACTCACGTAGACCCACAGCTGCAGAGCTTTTCTGATCCCAGTACCTCCCTTTGCCCCTCCGTCACACTCCCAGCGTTCAAAATGAGTGTGTGTATAAGAGAAAGCGCCCTTTTATTTGTAGGTCAAGCTGATTAAATAACCTGATTGTTTGGGTGGCACCACACAAACTTTGCAAGCAACATGCAAGTGCGTGCAGCCAACATTTGCTGCATTTTATAGCATTGTTAATGTACCCACCAGCTGAGAATAGACATGTCTTGTATGATATCAGCCCATCTCTAGCATGCTTATTTGATCAATGCCTAATTCTGATTGGTTGCTGCTTTCCTCTTTTCATGACTGGATTAGTGTGATTGGTTTCTGGTTTGCTTTTCCTGCTATAGGATACTATTTTCTTGTACTACATACTCCAGAAATCTTTACTTCAAACTTAAAATCATTTTTACAGAGTGTGATGAACAGGTTTAATTTCTGTTTCAAAGATTAACCAAAGTCTTATGGGTTTTGGAAAATTTTATTTCAGTTTTTCTACTTCTTTTCAATGTAAATGACAGAATTAGCCTTTTGGGTGAACTATCTATACCTTCAAGAATTTGTGATAGCCATATCCACTTTTTTATGCACTGATATAAGCATTTATTTTGGCTGCTTATGGCATATCCTCACACACCTGTGTTAACCGAACAAACCAATTAATTTGTGCACACTAATTATGTTGCAGAACTGACCAGCTCAGTCTCCATTAATCAGGTTGAGTGTGTTAACAGGTCGTCTGGACACTGGTCAATGCATTAGAACATTCTGTGCTCATCAGCACACTGCTATGATCTCCTGCCATCATATATCTAATACACAGAAATATTAAACATGGCAAAGCATGCTTTCAGTGCAGTAAAACACGGCTAAGAAAGTTCACACTCCCTCGTGTTCAAGCACTGCTAACTGAGTAAA
The DNA here is from genome assembly GCA_003573665.1 of Oxygymnocypris stewartii. Classification (NCBI taxonomy): domain Eukaryota; kingdom Metazoa; phylum Chordata; class Actinopteri; order Cypriniformes; family Cyprinidae; genus Oxygymnocypris; species Oxygymnocypris stewartii. Next base: position 122,776 of record QVTF01004165.1, on the reverse strand, counting down.
CAAAACCAAATTTAGCAGCAGCTCAAACTTCTGATGTTTGAAAGCATGCACTGACTCAAGGAGAAGACTATTTTTAGCCTGGGTGGTAATTTCAAGGTTTCCTAAGGAGAGCCGTCTAACATCATGCTGGCTGTCTGGGAGCCGGTGATTCTGACATTGATCAGAAGTCAAGAGAAGATTCATTCAGACAGCTGTAATTGACTGCACACGTCGCTAATGAATCAAGACTTTCATTCTTTAAAAAAGATGCTTCAGGGTTGCTTTAAGTAATGAATGACTGCATCAGAATCTGAGTCATTGCAATTCTTCATATAGCTTCTAACACCAAAAAATAACAATATGTATATATATATATATATAAACAAAAAATATTATTTAATAATATTCATATTAATGTAAGATTTTAATAATATTTCAAGTTTTACTGTATTTCTAACAGTAGTGTATATTCCAAATATATTTTTACATGTAATACAATATTTGTAAAGTAATGTAACACTTATTAAACTAATAAATGATCCTAACTATTGCACTTTGATTTGAGATATGATATGCCGCCTTGATCCTTAACCACTGTTTACCATGTCCAGTGTTTAATAAACCTGATATGAGGTAACATGTCATTGGATTTTGAGGATTTAATTATCACCTGTGTACAGAAACTGTGAGAAACTCGGTTTACAGTAAGCCAAGCGTTTTTGGTATTACATTTCTCTCAGACAGAAGATTTTCTGAATGAATCTGCAGGCTGTGTTGACCCAGCTTTGCTGTGTTTCTCCTGCAGCTGGTTCCCGTAGCGACAGCAGACATGGCAAGCTGCACGTTACCACGCCACTGAGGCAGAGAGCCAGACAGTCAGCTGACTCGAGAGAGAGAGAGAGAGAGAGAGAGAGAGAGAGAGAGAGAGAGAGAGAGAGAGAGAGAGAGAGAGAGAGAGAGAGAGAGAGAGAGAGAGAGAGAGAGAGAGAGAGAGAGAGAGAGAGAGAGAGAGCGAAGGACTTTGTAAGGACGTGTTATGTAGTCTGAGGCCAAAAAGAAGAAATGGAGTTGAATTGAAAGAAAGAAACTGAGAGGGGGACTTTGAAAGGGTGTGGAAAAAGAGTTTATACAATGCACATAATGACAGCATTTTTGTCCGACATTTAGCAGATCCAGTGCGACCAAAATGACAGCTGGGTACAGTTAACATGAAATTCTTCTAACGTTTCCAAATGCAATATGTATGTATGTGTATGTATATACACACAAACAAACATGTTTGTTTCTGTGAATTGTGGGGACTTTTCATTTCACTTCTATTAGTTTTATACTGACTAAACAATATTTTTATCCCCTAACCCAGGGGTGGGGGACGTTGATCTGGAGGGCCACTCTCCTGCAGAGTTTAGCGCAAACCCTGAAAAAAAACAACCTAACTACATCCTGAAGACTTTGATTAGCTGGTTCAGGTGTGTTTGATTAGTGTTGAAGCTAAACTCTGCAGGGACACCGGCTCTTCAGGATCAACATTACCCACCCCACCCCTGCCCGAACCCTAACCCTACCCCTTACAGAAAACCTGTTTGCATTGTTACACTTTCAGATAACATCATTTACTATTTTTAATCATTTTTTCCCTCGTGGGGACCGCAGGCCGGTCAAAAGTGATGGTCCATGTTTCAGGAGGTGAAACGTGGGGATTTGAGTTCAGGGCTCTCCAGACTGGGGGAAAAAGGTGTTGAGCAGTCTGGCGGAGCGGGCTCTGATACTCCAGTACCGTCTTCCTGGTGGTAGGAGCTGGAAGAGACTGTGGGAGGAATGGGTAGGGTCCTTCATGATACTGGTAGCTTTACTGGAGCATCGTGCAAGGAAAAGGTCCAGGATGGAGGGGAGAGGAACACAGATGATCTTTGCAGCTGTGTTCACTGTCCGCTGGAGGGTCTTGCGGTTTGCTGCACTACAGTTCCCGTACCAGACAGTGATGCAGCTGGTCAGCACGCTCTAAATGGTTCCCATGTAGAAGGTGGTGACTGAGGATGGGTGGAGGAAGACTTGCACTTTTCAGCCAGCGGAGAAAGTGTAGGTCTGTTGCTCCTTCTTGGAGAGTGATGTAGTGTTGGTGGTCCAGGTGAGGTCCTCTTCAATGTGCACCCCAGGAATGTAGTGCTGCTGACCTCCATAGTGTGGGGAAAATACTATGGAAGTCAATGGGGACCGGAAACTGTTACTTTCATTCTTCAAAATATCTTCTATGTTCAGCAGAAGTAAGAAATTCATACAAATTTGGAACGGTTTGTGGTAATGTCAAACCAGACAATCCTTAAACAAGATGGAGACACCTCCAAAATGGGGCAAAGGGGATATTTCACATTTGCTGGTGAAATGAACCTGGTTAAAAGGTCTTCTTACTCTTCCTATAATTCTACAATATTCTGTCAGATACCAGAAAACCCACATCTGCAGCTCAAATATACAACTACCGGAACGATATATGTATGTAGCTTGAGTGACTCAAGCGTTTGATTAATAGCTGCTGTCAGATTACAAGTCATCACATTTGCACTGAATTATGGCTAATAACAGTGAACAATGTGTGTCTACCACTCCTCGCTTAGACTTCAGACGTTTTAGAAATAGGAAACACAACCTGCTTTGTCTTCAGAAAACGTGCGTATGTCAACACCCATGCCGAGATGACAGCTTGTGGCTTGTTTGCTTGTTTAATATAAATGCTTATGTTGGAAAATTGGAGAATCTGCTCAGGATCTCCTCGTGCCAGGAAAACCTGTCGGAGAAGGGAGTGGCTGAAGGCATTAATCTTATAAATGTTTATACTCAACTCTTTCAGGTCCTGTCTTGCAAAAACCTACTGTAAATATGAATTATTTGCCCATTGTGGGCTATCGTGGCCACGTGAGAAAGAGGGAGAGAAATGTTTTCTGACGCTGAGCCAGAATAGTCCGAGGTGATGTGAGGGTGCGTTTTTCACTGCCGCTCAAACAGCCAGTGATCATTTTCATCCCCTGTAATATGTGATCTGTAAAGGTGAAAGGATGTTATAAAGGCCAGTATCTGCTGACTGGTCTGGCCACTCTTTAAATAACCCACTGTCCACTATGTCCCGCTCACCATAGGCACAAGTATGCCTTTTTAAAACTCACTGTCCCTGTGACCTCACCAGATGACACACACCTGTCAAACTCGAGTGTTAAAGTCGAGCAGCACATGATCTACATCAGAGGAATTCTGCACTCTAATCGGTCAGGGTCAAGGTTACAGAGAGTGACAGCGAGCCACTCTTCACGTCTGTTTCTGAACGTGTAAACCTCAGGTTTGGCAAGCTCTAAAAGTTGCAACTTTCCCAAGGCCATTTTATGTCATTTCTAGTATGTGTTGGATTCAAGTATGGTAAAATACTGATAGTATTTTTTAGTCTTATTGATAGCTAGAAGCATTATTATATTAGCTGAAATATTTACCTGCCGGAAAAACTAAACAAAAATTAAAAACGCTACCTTGACAACTAACTGAAATATGTTCAAGCTGAAGCACTAAACAGGGAATAAAAACTAAAACTGAACTAAGTTACAATAAACCCACCCTTGAGTCATTCCAAACTTGTATGACTTTATTTCCTCTAAGCAGCACGAAAGGCACATTTGTGAAGAATATCCTTGGCACATTGTGCAAATACATTAAATGTATGCATTTGGCCGACATTCAAGCTGCATATTTGAATCAGTATGTTTCTGTGGGAATCAAACCCATGATGTTAGCCAGCGCTGTGCTCTCTAGTTTAAGAGTTTCTAGTTACAACTTCCTACAATGAAAGTGAATGATGACTAGAGCAGTCAAACTCCGAAACGACAAAAAAGCACCATAAAAGTATAATAAAAAGAGAAATGTTCACACTTTTTTCCATACTATAAAAGTGAAAGGGTTGCGCTCCAAAAAAGCACTTTAAAATGTTAAGTTCTATGCTATAATCCAAGTCCTTTATGTCATATTTTAAGCTTGAGGAGCAGACAGAAATATCAAGTATTACTGACTGAAATTATTGCTGCTCGTTGTTCAAATCTCGTGTGCATTTTATAAACGTTTCAACAGCCTCATTCACGTTTCATGTAAGAAAACCAGCAGCGTGAATATAAATCACATTCTGTGTTCCAAAAAAAATAGAAAAAAAGAAGAACCACATGAGCACAAGATAACAGAATTCACATTTTTGGGTGTACTGTCTCTTTAAAGCCTGATATCTGTTGAACTTATCACTGATGTGACTTTTGCTCCAGAGAGCTTCTGGTGGAGGTAAGTAAACACACGTGCTGTTTCCTACATACATATTCAATCCGCATATATATTATATATGCATAACTCCAAAAGCGTATGTGTACATTGAAAGAGAGAGAGGGAAGTTTACATTTCTCTACATTTTTTTAATTCTCGCATGCTGAACCCGAAGGTTGTTGATGGTTGATAGTAAACTCTGTGCTTGAAAAACCTTTGACGTTTCTCACAGACCCATTTTCATTGCCCTCCTTGAATAAGCAAGGTGACTTTGAGCCAAACATTGTTTAGATTGGTCCAGAATCACAGATCAAACAGACCCTCAATGTCAACCTTCAGCCTCTGAGGGTCAACAGCAGCGGGAAAACACTCTAAATATTAATCAGCGAGAGAAAGAGTTGTTACATAAGCGTGTGTATGTCACTGAACTAGTCGGAGGTTAATGTATTACCTATTTTGCTTCACATTGCTCTTCTCCTCTACTGAACATCCAGACTGTCCATCTGGTTTCTGTCAGGGAGAGCGAGGCGATCGGCCGTCTCGTTCCACGTGAACTGTCCTGAAAGTTAGTGTGACAAAGTTGGATTTAACGGCTAATATATTTTTGGAATGTTAAATAACTTCCAGGTGGAGTTTAGTGTAAATTTCCAGTGTGCAGTCTGTGTAATTATGCTGATGGTGTGTGTCCTGTGAGTGTGTCCCAGCATCCTTCCTGCTTTATAAAGGACATCTGCACAGGGGACAATTCGGCTGACTGGCCTGGCTGGTGCACCTGGGATGACACGGCCTCAGGAATGAATAACTTCCTGTGCAAAAAGCAGTTTTGAAGAAAGAAAACGAAGTCAAAGTTAGGGTGTTTTGAGGTTCGGTACAAGCTCAGGTCTATCAATAGCATGTGAGCTGTCAGTTACCGCAATATATTTTGAATCTTCCCGTCAGTTTGGAAAAATCAGTTTATAGTAATGTACTGAAAACGGCAGTCTATGGGGCATGAAACTACACTAGGATAAATGTTCAAATATACACTGTTGTGAAGGTACAGCCAAACTAAACATTATGTGTGCTAACATGAGACTAGTGTGGTAAAAATTTTTATTAACCTTGTTACTCATTCAAAGTTAGTCCTATACCAACTTCTGTCAAGCCCTTAAGCCTTGTAAACGTCACATAATATGTACAAGCATACCAAAAAGTGGCTTTTACATAGTTTTTCTTAAAGATTGCTTTAAAAAATGACAGTAAAGACAAGTATAATGCTACAAAAATTCTGTTTCCAATCATTTAGAATTTCTATGCATCAAAAGATCTTGAAGTATGTTTTTACAAAAATATGAAGCAGCACAACTATTTTCAACAAATATTTTTATTTATTTATTATTCATTTTTGATTTAACAAATATAGTCTTGGTGATCATAAGAAGCTTCATAGCTTTCACAAACTTTTGAAATATATATATTCACATTACCAGAAGTTTATACTAGCACTTAAAGAATTGATTTACATATTTTTGTACGGAAGAATTAATACAGGCTTGCTAACAAAATACAACAACTTATCTGCTGTTAACTGGATCTGGATAGCCTTGACCTATAGACTGCCATTATTATTATTATTATTAAGTGCATTACTATAGGCAAAAAAAAAATTTCTTACAAACTGAGGGACAAGTCAAAACTAACTTTTCTGATGAAATCGACAATATCTGTACATTTTACTGTATAAGCAAACCTCAAAAATTCCCGAAACTAGTTCTCACGATGTTTCTGTGCAAAACCGGCAAATCAGAAAAGCTAAAGTGCAAAGTTTTGGTTTTATATGGGCATTTTTTTGGCATATTGCCACAGGAGGGCGATGTTACATTCTCAGAGGCCCATCCATGGAGACAGTGGTACGTCTTTACATTGCCTTCTCAAAGCTCTGATGAACGTTTCCTAGTCTTTGTGCCAGAGCGTTGGCATGAGATCAACTGAGTGCAACCGCATGAGTCAGCTTAACAGATTTGAACAGAGCAGGATAAGCCACAGTCATTTCCACTGTTCAACTGCATCTAACCAGGTCTTATCAGCACGGTTGGGTTGTCCGTTAGCATTAAATCCTAAATGCAATCTCAAACTGCAGTGATATCTAGGCAGAATTTCCCCTCAGTGGTGTGTTACAACATTATCACAGTATACTATATTGATTTTAAGATAGTAACACGCGGTTCGTAGAAACTTCAGTGGTACTTCTGTCCATCGTCCTTGCTATGTTTAGGCCACCATAGGTCATCAACCATAGGGGGAGGGTTTGTTAAAACGGGACATTAGTATACATGATGATCAGAAGAATGTGAGCACACATGGATACCCTTCCAAACATCCCAGCCAATTGGGAGTCAAATGCCAAGCTGTCCAATCATTGCTAGTGTATCTGTAGCATAACATTCAGTAGTGTTTTCTAAGGCAAACATCACTATTACTATTGCTGAAACTACCACACGTGTGTAAGGTTCTCCCCAAAGTTACAATATATTATACAATATGTTACAAGGGCCACTGAAAAACATTTCTGGCTTTGTGCAATAGCCAGCTTTTATTTTCTCTTTATCGTTCCATAAAACAGCTTTGACATCAGTATGTTTGCATATAAGCCTGTAATCGGTGTGATTTTGATTAGCCATAGATTAGCGTAAAGAAAACCCAAGAGTTCAGTTTTAGGTTATGCAATGTTTGCTCAATTCTGCATTAGTGATTATTTAAACTCAGTTTGTTTCCATTATCAAAAACATCACTACTCGAGCAAATGGGAAACACACTCTCGAAAGTATGTGCACAATCACAAAAGATTTCGATATGAAAGCACTTGGCCTTTGCAGAGTGCTTAATTTGGAGTAAGTACAGGTCCGCGTGACACGCTGCTCTGAAGTAATTGTTACATGTGGAAAATCTGAGTGCTATAAAACCAAATCACATGACCCTTACCTTTAACCATGGCCAAATGTTTGCTGTGCCAGGCCCTCTGGCCTTAATGGCCCTGTGTTTTTCTCACAGACGTGGGCAATGCGGCGTGTTTGAAATCCATTACTGCATTATGCTGAACACACTGCCTCAACGAGCACGAGTCTAATGACTTGGCGTTCTGAATCCATCTGTCTCTTCACCTATTCTCAGGAACTGGCATATCTAGCACCTGTTAAATTGAAGTCTAGATGATTCTAGCTTAGGGCTGGTGGAGGCAGACATTCTTATGCAACTGAAGTTTAACTCCAAATAATGGGCCAGTTGTGAACTGTGAAGTCTAGAGCAAGTGCTCTGGCAGTCTTGTTGTTACACCAGTATAGCATCTCCATCATATGGAAACCTTTACAGCAACCAGGAACAGACATGTGCAGTTTCCTCTCAGTTTCCCTTCCTAATACGTCATTGTTTTGCAACCGAGACTCGGGAAATCGTCTAAAACAGTCCAGATTTGGTCCTGGCTTTCTGGGCTTCAACAAACAGCCATTAAGGGTTCTGTTTAATTCATATTTGGCACACAAAAACAACTCATTATTTTTCTAATCTAGACATTTGACCAAAGGCTTTCTGGAAGTGACGTTTCCAAGGTAGGCGTTGCCGCTCACCTCACACAATTCTCTGCCGTGGTCTTGATTCGGAGACCAAGAACAACAAAATATATCATTCCAAACACCTTTAATATCCAAAAACGTACAACACTAATATCTACATTGGCACCGTTTCAAGCTAAATGGCTCAGTTGGTGTCAAATCTTGCATTTGCTCTCATCCATCAAAACTATTAAAAAAACATTTGTGCAATTAGTTAACGGTTAGTGTAGTTATGAAACAAAAACAAATAAAATGAATGTAAACTGCATGTGTTCATCTAAATCCTATAACATCTCAAAGAAATTAAATGTCTATATCAGTTGAAATGATCATACTGAAGATTTATGGGGGTCGTTGAGTTATTTGGGATTTTTAAAGCACCTCATCCAACAAAAACACTTTATAAACCTCTACAATGTACAAGCCAAAGCATTATAGTATCATTCTTTATCTATCCTGTAGGAAAATATTCTGAGACAGATTCATGCTCAAAAGATTATAGATTCTCAGCATCTCTTTGAAACGACGGGGAATATTTAATCTTTGTGACAGCTATAATTACATATTTTTCTATTTAGGGACAGCAAAGGACATTTGTATGCTCAGGAAAACTTTTCCACTGGAAGACTAAGACACAGGCATACACAAACTCCTTTAAATTAACCAGGGAAACCGCACTGAGTCACTGAGTTTTTCAAAGAACGCCTTCATTTGGTCTTTTTGTTCTATCTTCTGTCAGTGGGCAAACTGCTGATTTTGGCCACCTTTGGCCTGAAGTCTACGCACACACACACACACACACACCCCTCTTTATTACATCATGATGGCAAATGCCAAAACCAAAAATGGTGCAAGAGAAACATTTTTGGAGGGAAGTTCAGAGTTCGAATTCTTTAGCAACTCATCAACTGAAAAATTGCTTTTGGATGGGGTGAATGATGCAACTCTTTCTGAATGGTTATTAGAAAGCTGATGTTCCGATGCTAGGGTGATGCTAAGTGGTTGGTAGGTGGTTGCTTACTGGTTCATAGACTCCAACATTGGTGCTAAACTCCCAAAACATATCTATGCATACAATTTACAGCTGAAATAAACACTAGAAGTAGCAGAACACCAACTATTTGCATTACTTTTCAAAAATTGTATGATTACAGGGCCGATTTCAGATTGACATATTTATTTTTGCATGGTTCCTTGTACAATACTGTTATACCTTTAAAAAACTTTTATAGTGCATGATTTGTAAACAGTTTTATGATTGAATCACATAACCATATCCAAATGGCTTTGCAAGCATAGTAAACTTGCTCGTAGCGCATCTAGTACACCTATTCGCACGCTCAGGTTTGAGGCCTATGAAACAAATCATGATAAACGAGCTCAAAGATTTGTTAGAAGCAAGCTAAAAGTGCATGGTTGCTTCAGAACATGCATTTTACCTCACGTTTGAGTTTGTTAACACTGTTGGTTATATCATATTATCGTTTATTATCGGTTATATCGGTACATTATTTCAAACACGATAAAACATTAAACTTTTAGCAACACTTATTGGACATTTAATTCCCAACATAAAAAAACACTATTAACAGTTTCAGAGAAAATTGGCTTATACCGCCATTCACTGGACATTTCACTTTGAAATTGCTGCAAAACATGCAATAAGCAACATAATATTATCTTACAAGCTCATTTTTCCAGTGAGCTTGTGATGCAAAAGAGCTGGTTCCCCTCGAAAAAAGTTTCATTCTTATTGTTCGGGGTTTGTTTAAATCACTAGCTCTATATCTGAGAAATAGTGAAACAAATAGTCAATGTTAAATATTGAAATATGAAACATGTCAGGATGAAAATGAGAATATTAATATGAGAGACGAGTCATAATGTTGTAAGTGAGTGTTGGCCTGCGGTTGGGAAAAATATCAGAGCCGTATTTGTCCAAATTGAACACTCACACTCCACTACGCAGCTATAAATGGAAGATCAGGCAGAGAAACCATGAGAGAACGAGAGAGGGAGTCCCTCCACAGCGACAACAGATCACCCAGACAAAATCTGCACTGACCAAGCGAAACAAACAGAATGGAAAAATTAAAGCATGCACAATATCTAATCATAAATGCACACATTAAGCGATGATCTGATAAATGAATCACACATGGATGTTGTAAATCTGGAAATCTATGGAACTTAATGCGAGCCTGGTTTGGTGGTGGGCCTGCATACAAGATGCAGAGTAATGCTTCCTCATTCAACAAATGTGGATAAGTAAAACTATGCATATAAAGAGACATGAGGCTTATTCATGTGCAATTTTATCTTTTTAAATAGCCGATTCAAGTGCTCTTTGTGTGATATATTTAGTTCCTTCTGTGAGCTGGATGCTAATCAATGCAGAAAGCATGTGCATGTCATTCTTAGTGAGTCAGCCTGTTCACAGCACAACTTATAGAAGCACAAGTCGATTCTTTTTAAACACACATGCAAAGCCAAAGCAAAAATGATGACTTTGTATTACATTTTTATTTAAAACTAGACATCATTTATTAAATGAATACAGACATCTGCCTGTTTGAATAACCTGAGAGAGTTTCACAGCCCATGATTGACAGCAAAGAATAAAGCTATAATGTCTCAAGCTATAATTATGTCAATGACACGGCAGACAACTAGTTATTGACTGTGGACTGCAAAAAAAATAACCTTTACGTAGTATTTTTGTCTTGAAAATGATTTTCCTAGTCTATGACAAATATTGAAACATTTTTAAATCAAGATACATTCACGTGAAGCAAAATGACTGAAGATATTCAATATATTTGATGAAAATTGTATCAAAATAAAGTGAGTTAACGCTTAAAAAAGACAAATCTATTAGTGGTTTAAGAAAAAAAATCTTTTTTTCTCTTGAATTTTTTTTCTTACTGTACCAAAATGATTTCTTCTTCTTTTAAGCTCTTTAGATATGTTATGTAATTTTGGTAGAACCAAAATTTTTTGGTTTTTATATATAAACTTATGTAAATGTATCTTAACTTCAGAATGTTTATATATTATGTATGAATATATATCATGCATTACATATTGTGTAATGAAAAATAAGTCGAAATTGTTTTGTTCATACGCTAATACCAACTAAAAATGCTTTTAAAATCAGGTTATGCCTCCCTAAGTTCACTTGCAGTTGCAGTATTGCTTCGATCGTCTTCTACTGCAGTCTGACAGTAACCTCAGTGACATCTATACACATTCCCTCTCTCCTTCCCCTATTTCTGTCCCTCTCTGTTACTCTTTCACCCTCTTCTCTCTCAGAGCATTTGGTATGACATATGAGATCAGGCCACTTTTACCCGACACACACACATTCACATTCACACACACACACACACACATACACATATTCACACACACAGAAAGATACTATGATGCTCTGCCAGAGGTTATAACTCACCTCCGTGTTGTTCGGCCATCCCACGTCCTCCCAGCCAAAGCCCCGACAGTGATGGTCGGGCCATCCGGACCCTGGAGGAGGGGGCAGAGGCCTCTCATGGCAGGCATGACTGAAGCATCTGCAGGGTCACGTTACAGCCAGGAACTCTCGGCCCCCTGCATAGCCCTGTCATTTTTCCATCTCTGAGGCCCACGGTGATGACATCGTCCCTAAGCGCTGCACACAAAAGGGTCACAGGTCCGTAAGGTGAGAGGATGCTAATAAAGGGATATTGCAAATGAAAGGGAAAGTTTTTCACAGAGAGAGTGTTTCTTTTGTGTGTCAGAGCAAGCGACAGCAGGTGCAAATAACACACACACACACTCACTCGCTCACTTGCATTGTAAACAATTTCATTTTTGTCGGGTTGTGTTGCTTGCAAACTATTCCTGTGATGCAAAGCTGAATTTTCAGCATCATTATCCAGTCTTCAGTGTCACACAATCCTTCACAAATCACTCTAATTTGCTGCTCATTTATTAATAGTTATATAATAAATGCAAATAAATTTGATGCAGCCACAATAAAACTTAGTGAAAACATTTTGTTCAGTTTTGTTTAGGCTTTGAAACAAAAACAAGTTTTCAAAAATGCTTATCAGCTTCTGTTCTTAGATAACCAATACTAAATTATAATATTACAACAGTCATATGATGCTGCATGTGATGCATGATAGCAAAATAAACAGGCTTATCAGCTTTAAACAGAGTGGAGAAAATGCTTCCCAGATCTTTTTTATTGATGTCAAAGTTGTGTCTCTAATCAAACTCATTGTTTGGGCACAACGTCAGTTTGGTAGAAGCTAGTCAAATTAGCCAGATGCCATCCCTGCCATCAAACTTGAAGAAAATCAGCAAAACTACACAAGGTAGACGAGAATACGCTAAAAACTATATTACATATGGATTCTGTTGCAGCAAGAATATAAATGTAATGGTCATAATGTGCTTTGTGCTGCAAATCATTTCCATAAAACCATCAAAACTCATTAGTAAAAACTATTGACAACTATATACAAAAATTATATTGAGTTTGCAAAAGAGTTTCATTTTTTCATATACAAAAATATGAAAATACAGATTTGCTATGTATTTAAAAAAAAGCCGGGGTTAAAAAAAGATTGCTGGGAAGTGTGTGATAAACAGAGAGATAAAAAAGCCACAAAAACTCTATTTTATCCAACCAAAATACAATACTGTGAACTTGTGGCAATAAACATGTTTCATCTTAAGGTGAAATGTTACATCATTTTCACAAGATAAATCCCAGAAGTGTGCCTGCTGGGAAGTGTGTGATAAAGAGCGAGACAGGAACAGTCGGTGTAGTGTTGAGGTCAGGTCAGTATATGGGTCACATACTTTGAGTTGATGTATTACACTGTTGCAGTTCCGCTTTGATTGTCTTCATGCAAAGGTGAAGCAAACATCTGTACAGTGGCCACCTTCCTCTCTCTGGTGTGTGTGTGTGGGTTTATACAAATACAGTTTAAGGACAAATTGTCTCTAGAAGTTACTTTTGTAAGTGCATCCATCCATTTCGATCTATTTTAATGTGCTACATGATTACCTAAACAAAGCAAAGACTAATGAGATCTGTGTGTGTTCAGCCTCTCTGTGTCTCCACTTGGAAGAAATCAGATACTCTGCGCTCTCGGCACAGCTGATCGCATACCGGCTCGTTTCAAAGTGTCCAGATACAACCTGAACCCTGGCCGACCACCAAAACTCTTTATAACCTTTATAAACATACATGCACACACACAGACGCAGATTAAAGCCTGTCAGTCAGACCTCCAGCCAGCGGGGCACAAATGTTTGGAGTCGCGGTGTGACTCCAGAGACATGCACACAATGCATCTGACCAGACGATCTTTCTCGTCGTTTCTAACGCATACACCCTGGTCTGTTTCAGTTGAGACATTTGATATTTGGAGATCTGGTATCTATGGTTTAACTGACATAACCTCAAAATTAGAATTCTGTCATCACATTGTTATGCACACGTGTGCTGTTGTAGTGACAAAATCAAGAGTACCAGAACATCCAAGATGCAGTTTCTTAAATATTAAACTTCCAAAAGGTTTTTTTTTGCAGAGATGCCATAAAACTATTCTAGGTTCCTCAAAAGAAGCTTTCAGTGAACTGTTAATAAAATAACCATTTTATTTTCTTAGCGTGAAGAACATTTGAAAAATCCAAAGAACCCTTTTCCACATTAAAGAATCTTTTGTGGAATGGAAAAGTTCCGTGGATGGAATAGTTGACCCCAAACTTTTAATTAGCTCACATTTACTCAGGCCAAGCCAAGATGAACTCAACAAACTTGTTTCTTCATCAGAACAAATTTGGCTTGGCCTGAGTTGGCCAAGCCAAATTGGCTTGGCTTGGCATTACATTACTCACCAATGGATCCGCTGCAGTGAATGGGTGCCGTCAGAATGACTCCAAACGGCACCACTCATCCATCAATTAACATCTTGTGAAGAGAAAAGCCGTGTGATTGAGATGAGACAACTCTTTCACTGGAGAAATCTATATTTTGGATTACCGTTTTAACAGAATACAATGATTTGAAGTTAGAACATAATAATAATGAATTGGTTTCATAATAATAATGAATTGGTAATAATAATTCATAATAATAATGAATTGGTAATAATAATTCATAATAATAATGAATTTTATTCGATGAACTGGAGTGGTGTGGATTATTGGGATGTTTCTTCAACTGTTTGGACTCTCATGCTGACGGCACCCATTCACTGCAGAGGATCCATTGGTGTGCAAGTGATGCAATGCTTTATTTTTACAAATCTGTTCTGATTAAGAAACAAACTCATCTACATCTTAGAAGGCCTGAGTGTGAATAAACCTTCAGCAAGTTATTCAAGTCTTAAGTAATTCAATAATCTTTTTATGACAGAAATAGTCAGATCACAGTCATGATTCACTGATTCACAGTCATGATCTTGCCTTCCACCTATCATTAAAATCCACATGTTCAAACCTGAAGTGATTCAAGCAATATGAGGGTGAGTACATGATGACAAAAAGTTCATTTTGGGATGAAGAATCCCTTCAAGCAATATAAGATTTCCTTCCTGCGCTTCTTGCTCACTGTCGAATATCAACAAACTCATTTATTCATGAAAACATGTAGCAAATAGTATTGTAAAGTCCACTTGGAGCCAAAAGTAAACTCAGGAGAACATAGACCTGAACTTATAGTTTTAAAACGTTTAAATACATTTTCTATTATTTAAAAACAGAGAGATTGCGTAGACTACAGCTAGTTATCAATACTACCAAGCCCTATCCACACCCTACCAGTTATTCTAGCATCATTGAGATCATATTATAGTTATTCATATTTTGAAAGTTATTTTATATTTTCCATTTCAGCCAAAGTTTCAATAATTTTGTTGTGTTGTGCGGTTTAAAAGTCTGTATAGTTTTTATTATTTTTTAAACTCCATTTCAGTTTGTATTGCATCAAGTTAAACTAAATTAAAAAATGCTGAAAAGGAAAAAAAGTTAATTTTTTTGATATAGTTTATTTCAGTTTATGCTCTATTTCAAGTAACGATGGACTTGTGTATAGAAGTATATATACACACATATATATATATATGATATACAAGTTCATATATGTGTGTGTTATTATAAATGAGGACGTGCCTTAAAAAGCATTTAGGAGGTTTAGCTCAATATTGGGTACAAATTTGTCCATAAAAAGGTTAATTATGTACACAAAGCTTGTTTATGAGGCATCACACTGTATATGGTGTGCTGTAAGCATTCTTACAGCTCTGTGTAGGAGTTGTGTATGTCTGATTTCACAGAGTATTCATTAACATTCGACACACTTTATTTCATCAGGACATTCACTAAACACATCAACACATTTCCCTCTGTATGTGGCTGAGCAATATATAAATCAAAAAAAGTGTACTGCAGATGGTCTCTAAAAAGGATTTAGTGCATCTCCGCGACCACAGATGCCTGTCTGCATGATCATGTGTTTACCTGTAGCTTCAGTCTCGGCTGGGAAGCAGTTGTGTCATGTCAGATAAGCTCTGATAAACAGTATCGCTCAATGTTGATTTCATGGAAACACCAGTGCTGTGGTGGTGTTTGGTACCCATTCAAATCTGAATCACGCTACCTCGAAGCTTAAGTAAATGTTTCTGATGCGGACACAAAACAGCTGGCTACTTTGATTCGGGAAAACATGTCATGACAGACTCGGGCTTGCTCACTTGGTAAAAAAAGCAACAAGAAATCAATGAGAAAAAGTGAAAGCCGATTAAGAGCTAATCTATGTAATTAATAAAATATTATAAGCAATATGGTGCTAATAACTGAAGGATTAGTGAGGAAAATCAAAGCTCTGTCCTGGGTGGCAGGAACGTACCTTTGAAACATTTAAGTCAAATTTCACCCCAAAATAAAAATAAATAAATAAATTGCATGGTGCAATAAAGCATTGTGATTTTTTCATGACAATGAGTAAACCCCTAATTATCATTAATATAATGCAATAAATAATACATATTATTTAAAGTTTACATTTATACATCGTGGTACACTGATAAAATATTTTATATATTTCTCAGATTCATCCAGATGCATTACAGTAATGACTACAACATGTCCTCTAGACCCAATCCCCTCACACCTTCTCCAAGCAATCTCTCCCGCACTCCTACCAGCACTCACACACATTATCAACACATCTCTCTCACAGGCATCTTCCCCACTGCATTCAAGCAGGCTCGGGTAGCCCCACTGCTCAAAAAACCTACATTAAACACTTCTCTTTTAGAAAACTACAGACCTGTCTCTCTCCTTCCATTCATTGCCAAAACACTCGAACGAGTTGTCTTTAACCAGGTCTCATTGTTTCTTTCACAGAACAACAAACTGGACACTAAACAGTCAGGTTTCAGGAGTGGCCATTCAACTGAGACTGCGCTACTATCGGTCACTGAAGCCCTGCGAATTGCAAAAGCCAATTCCAAATCATCAGTCCTCATTCTGCTGGATCTCTCTGCCGCTTTTGACACTGTCAATCATCAGATCCTCCTGTCCACCCTCTCATCACTGGATATCACTGGGATTCCACTTCGCTGGTTTGAATCCTATCTCACTGGTCGGTCTTTCAGGGTGGCCTGGGGAGGGGAGGTATCCAAAGCACATAAATTGGTCACTGGGGTTCCCCAGGGATCGGTTCTTGGACCCCTCCTCTTCTCCACATACACTACATCACTGGCTCCCATCATACAGGCACATGGCTTCTCCTACCACTTCTATGCTGATGACACACAGCTCTATCTCTCATTTCGACCAGATGATCCAACGGTAGCTGCACGGATCTCAGGCTGCCTGGCGGACATCTCGGCATGGATGAAAGAAAACCATCTACAGCTCAACCTGGCTAAGACTGAGCTTCTTGTCTTCCCTGCAACTCCAACTCTACAGCATGATTTCACGATTCAGTTAGGTTCGTCAATAATTACCCCATCAGCTTCGGTCAGAAATCTTGGTGTAATCTTCGATGACCAGCTGACCTTCAAAGAGCATATTGCAAAGACTGCTCGATCTTGCAGGTTTGCACTACACAACATCAGAAAGATCAGGCCCTTTCTGACAGAGCATGCTGCACAACTTCTTGTCCAGGCCCTTGTCATTTCTAGACTGGACTACTGCAATGCTCTTCTAGCTGGACTTCCATCAAACACAATCAAACCTTTACAAATGATTCAGAATGCAGCGGCACGACTGGTCTTCAACGGGCCCAAGAGAGCCCATGTTACACCTCTCTTTGTCTCCTTGCACTGGCTATCAGTTGCAGCTCGCATCCAGTTCAAGACACTGATGCTTGCATATAGAACAACCACAGACTCAGCACCCACCTACTTCCACTCACTATTACGAACTTACATCCCCTCCAGAAGCCTGAGATCTGCTAGTGAGCGACGCCTCGTGGTACCATCACAGAGAGGCTCAAAATCACTCTCCAGAACATTCTCTTTCACCGCTCCTGGCCGGTGGAATGATCTTCCCACCCCCATCCGGAATGCTGGATCCCTGTCAATCTTCAAGCAACAACTGAAAACTCATCTCTTTCAACTCTACTTGACTACATAAAAAAAAAAATAATAATATTTCACTTTTTCAAAATCTTCATCTTTCTCTTTATCTTTCTCTCCTTCCCTTGCTAGCTTGTACTTATTTGAACAATGCCTGAGACTTGGTGTTATTGGCACTTCCTCTGTATGTTTGCCTCTTCAAGATTAATCGCTTTATGTACTCCCCAATTGTAAGTCGCTTTGGATAAAAGCGTCTACTAAATGACTAAATGTAAATGTAAATGTAATGAGAATTACAAAGAGTTAAAATGATGTCACAATGGAAAAATCATGTTTATACTTCAGCTGGAGTCAAACATGAACATAGATTCTTCCAGATGTAAAAGAAAAAAAAGAGCATCTATGGCTTCAATATGGATCTCATAATAACATGCTTACGTACACAAATAATCATACGCATGCACATACAAACCATGAGAGCACTTTATCTACCGTTAAAGCGCTTTCAATCATCTTTAACGAGGGAACACCCAAACACAGAAACACTGGGATCAGCTCAGCCCTTGGAAGAGACACTAATCACATGTCAATGATTTGAACAGCCCGGGATGAAGGATTAGATGGAATATGTGTGGAATGCCTTAAACTGGTCTCACAGCAACACTACAGACGAATCACTCACTAGCACCACATCACACACACGAGAAAGACTTGAGACAATAGCATGCGCTAAAGAGTGCTGTCAGCACACACACGATATTACACACTGTCACTCAATAAACTCGGGCCTAGTACTGATCCCAAAACAGACTGAGGAGGGAGCGAGATGCTGTTTTTAATAGAACTAATATTTCTTCTTTTTCTCTATTTTTACCCTCTAAGAAGTGATATTACAGTCAAATAGTTCATTATAAGTCCCACAATAAGGGTTTTCAGACTGCACTTAATATCTTTTAAACAGTTTAAGCCACATTTAATTATTTTAAGGTTGGTTAGAACTGTTTTTCCGTTAACATTTTATAGTGAGTTTTTTAATAAGAGACATCAATACTAAACAGTCTCAGTGTTTATTTTATTAAATATTGATCACACTGTGTAATTACAGACTTTCACACACTTTTAGTTTCAGCATCCAAGAGGACAAAATCAACCGTAGCTGCCCAGCTTACAGGAAACTTTCTTAAAACATTAGTTCTCTGAAAGTTATGAACAAACCTTCTTCAAGTAACATTACCAGAACATTCGTTTGAAGTTATCTGGGCCCGTTTCAATAAGAGATTCGACCAACAGTTGACTTACTCTGAGATGGGAAACTGAGTTTTCGGTTACAGAACAGCTGAACTGAGTTAGTTTACTCAACTCTAAGTGTAGGTTAAGCGCGTGCAGCACGACTACGAAAAGTCATGATCCCTACGATTCACCATGGCAACAGCTCCCGCCAAAAAGACGTCAGCGCGTGTACTTCCGTCAATGCGTAACTTTAATTCTTTATAACTGTCAATAACTTAATAACTGTTATAATATCAGAGGTGAAAACTGTAAATTATTTAACTAATATTCATTTGAATGGTATCCCATGAAAAAAACTGAACAAAGAAACAAGAACGTGGCAGCAGCTAAAAAAGAAAATATAAACACAATTCAATCAAGGTAAAGCTTTAAGCATGAAAGGTTCATGGGTGGAGGCTAAATCACTTTACATTTACATTACATTTGACATTAAATATAATTCAATGTCTCATTTCAATTCACTGCTGCTTTTTCCATAGTCTAACACTCTTTTCACATAATGAAATATTCTCTAATCCAACCTGTTAAATTTCTTAATTAAATGTATTACTGATTTGTCGACAGCAAGACAGCAGAGGAAGAACCTGCAGCAGCACCGCTGACAGATGAAGAGGAGATGCTCAAGTATCGGAAGAATTCTAAAATACAAAAGTAAAAAGAATAACCTTTGCTTTTGTGTTAAGAAATACAAATTGTGAATAATTAGTTTATTTCACAGCTGTGGTGGTGGTTACGGCTCGTACTACCCCTCTATTTGGCATCCTTCCATTTCATAAAGTAATAGTTGTATTTTCAGAAGGTGCGATGGTGGTGGAGATATGCTTGTCATCAACACTGGAAATCCTGAAGGAAATTCGGATTATTGGGTTACTTCCAGCAGGGGCGATTCTAGGATTCTTTGGGGGTGGCACAGGGGGGCCAAGATCCAGTCAGGGGGGGCCGATGGGAAAAGACATGTGCCCCAACACAAGTGGGATGACAGAAAAAGGGCACTGCACAAGTGCCTGGACAACTCATCTCTCTTTTTATAATTAAAAACCACTGAACAGACCATACTTGTTCTCAACTTCTTCCATTGTCCAAACAGACGGTGTGTGTGTCTAGTGAACTTTGTGTAAATGTTCTGTTGCTGCAGATAGATGTCTGCTGGTGTGGTCCTCTCTGACCCGTGCTGTCAGGTTCAGGGATAGTTTGCCCCTGCCGGGTGGATTGGCTCTGACCTGCACTGTACTGCACAGTGGTGGACAAAGTACACAGATCAAGTACTTGAGTAAAAGTACAGATACGTATAATAAAATATTACTCCAGTAAAAGTAAAAGTACTGCTTTTTCAATTTTACTCGAGTGAAAGTACAAAAGTACTCAATTTTTTATGTACTTAAGTAAAAAAGTACTGATAGACAGATTTATTTTGCAATTTTATATAGACTACTTTATTTAATTTTATATTAGCACATATTTGTATAATCCTACTGCCCCAAATACCTGGGTTTTTCCCAAAATAACCACTATATAGAGTCAAGATATATATTTTGTTGATATGGACTACATTGATGAGAGTGATGTAGTAATGTTCACTGTGAAGCTTACACTGCCATGTACCTGAGAGAAAACAGATTTCACCATCTAATTTTCACCAGTAAGAAAGAAGTGTTTTAGAACTTGTTGTTTTGCAGAACGTCAGTTATATATGACATGAGAATTAGGCCTGAAATTAGGAAGAACATTTGAAGGAAAATCTAATTATATTTTCATAATGATTTTTTTTCTTCTCAAACCTTGTCTGTGGTGTAAAAACACCCCTGGCCCAATGCCCCCAGAGGGCATCACTTGCCACTCTGATAATTACTGTACTGTTCTGAACATCACATCCTTTCTTTTTCCCTCAGATGGAATCGATCTAGGTGGCTGAATAAAGATATTTGGACTTTATACGTAAACATTTCCTCAACTTAGCACCAGCAAGCTTGTTAGCTAGACAGTTAGCATCAGCTAACAATATTTACTTATTTTCAGTATGGTTATGAATAAACATTCATATCTGTCTACTCGGCTAGTTGATCTAAACAATATAAAAATGTATACTGTTGATAAACAATATAAAAACAGACGTCACATAGGTCTAAATGCATAGCATTTTAATAAAACTGCTAACGTTACAGCAGCGGGGAATATGAACGTGCATGAGTTATTTTATTTAATCTGTGTTATTTTAATGTTTTGTTGTTTGACCTAAAACATAACGTTAGAGACACTGATGTTGATCTGTCTGCATTCAAGCATTTCAGTGGGCTTAAATAGATCACAGCAGATTTAGTTCACAAACAACTGACAGTTTTGACCTAAATATTATTTTCAGTTACAATAATTAATCCTAAAATCCGACATTATTAACTTACTTTTCACAGCATCAGTAGCGCGCGCTCACAAGATCTCCCGGTGCTTTACTCGTGAGTTCAGTTCACTGAAGAAGACTCGCTCTAAACGGATCATTTGAATCAGTGAGTTTTTGACTCGAGAACAGCTGCAATCGGATCATTGCAATTCGTGAATGAATCGTTTGTTGCGATTTGCGAACCGAGGTTCATTGAAAAGCATCAGTTTGTTCATGAATCAGACACCGCTTCTGCGTCTCGGAGCACGTGATGTATTATAAGGAGTAACGATATGTTTTATGAAATGTAGTGAAGTAAAAAGTACGATCTTATGCTTTGGAATGTAGTGAAGTAAAAGTCAAAGTTACTCAAAATAAAACTACTCCAGTAAAGTACAGATACTTGAAAAATGTACTTAAGTACAGTAACGAAGTTGTTTTACTTCGTTACTGACCACCACTGGTACTGCATCTACCTGTCTTTGACATGCTTTCTTCTTGAAGAAACCTTAAATGTATTGCTGCTGTGCCTTACTTTGTCCCCTTAAAAAAAAATACACAAAATTATGTCTAAAAAAACAAACTCTAACTTAATCTTCAATATAACACAAATAGTATATTTAATAGCCATGTTATCATCTGATTAAAGACAAAATCATTTAATGGGAAGATGCTCTTGGACATTGCAAACGAAAGACTAAACGCAAAAACGTTTGTTTATTCAATACAAACAGGTGTTTACTATTCTACATCTTAAAATCCCAAGTGTCAGAATGCCAACATTATTAAAACCATTATTTTAGCGTTTACCACGTTACTGCAGACTAGTTGGGAAAGTGATTGTGCCGTTAATCTTTGAAACAGCAGGAAGAAACGTAACATCACGATTTCTATTTTAAGCAGGCGCGCAGATAGCACTGGGTACGGGGGGGACATGACCCCCCCAGATTAATAGTGACCCGATCCGTCCCCCTCACTGTCTCTACGAAAGGCAACATCGGTAAACCGAGGATTAATCAGGGTTTCCGCTAGGTACATTAGCCTAAGTAGTGATGACCCAGCCCGCCGCTCCTTAAACATACACTAAGAAAAACGCTTTTGACCACAGTGTCTGACCGAGTGCCAAAACACACTTGTAGCCAATCAGCAGTAAGTGGGCGTGTCTTGTACTGATGGAGAGAAGAGAGCGCTTTATTTGAGTGCACAGGACTGATATTAGCAGATCGACTATAGATAGAGATGGCAGATAAAAAAAAGAGGAAAATATCAGAAACAAAACTTTAAAAAGAAGGTTTACGATCAGGCAACACGTAGGACCCGCGTAAATATCAGAGCAGCTTTCCAGCGGTGGAGATAACTCAAGGAGCGGGAAAACTCACTTTCACTTTCGAACACTTGAACTGCCCAGGATGAACTAACTCAAAGTATGAAAGTGTGGAATAAGATAACCAAGGGCTTCATGACACTGAGTTTACAAGTTCAAGTGTGAAAAGCCCAGCAAATACTTGAATATATGTTATAAACTCAAGAGTCACAGAGATCCAACAAGTATAAAGACAGATGCAAGAGAGCCTAAAGAAACCCTGAGTGTTTATTTCAATGCAAATGAGAGAATTTGTCTCTGTGTGTTTGTGTGTGTGTGTGGACGACTGTGTGTTTAGTCTTGCAGAAGTTGATGGAGTGTTTATACCATTTCCAAAATGTGTGATTAAGGAAAACTGCTTGTTTATCTTCGGAGTAAGAAAGACGTGGAAGGAGAGAGAGCTTCAGAGGACAGATGCAGGCAAAATAAGCACGACTTAAAGGGATAGTTCACCCAAAAATAAAAATACTGTCATCATTTACTCACCCTCACTTTGTTCCAAACCTTGAAATACTTGAGGGTGAGTAAATGCCAGAATTGTCATTTTTGGGTGAACTGTCCCTTTAATGCTTATACCGACAGAGATGATCTCTCAACACTGGAGTCATTTCACAGATATGTTCCATATACTTACATTAGACCAAAATTCCCTCTCAAAATCATGATATCAGCATAATGCATAGCAATTATCTTCTTAAATGAAATTGGGAGGTCAGAGGAGAAAACTAACACACTTTCAAAACCCATTGCATCGAAACCGGGTTTAAAAGACGTTTATCCAGGGTAAAGTGCGGATTGAAAAACCTTATGGTGTGACTCATTGTTTGACTCATTCTATGATTCATTTATGTAAGCATTGATATTTTTTGGAGAGGTTTATCCACCAGAAGTGCTTTTAACGCAGTATAAGCGTATTTAAACTGGATTCAAAATTGTGGGAAACAATGCATCACCCGTTGGAATGTTACTTCTATTTAAATAAATACAAATTGTATTAAATGTTTATTTCCATGCACCAGCAGAAAACAAGAGCTGCGTGGATGACTACAGCAAGGTTTATGGCAGTTTCAATAAACTCTGCAAAGCTGTTTCTAAACATGCTGTAAATCTCTGAATGGGGTAAAACAAAATCTGGCTCTGAAAAAAAGGATTGTTCATTGTATTTTTAGACAGCAATATGTACTATGTTATTGAATATCAGAGGAATCTTTTTTGTTAAATAAAGTTTGAATCAATTTAATAAAAAATACATTTATAACCTAAACAATTATGGCTGATAATTGTAAAATGAATGGGGGTTGTGAAAACACTAAAATCACTTGCTCTAAGACGGTAAATGCAAAACTAATCTGACAGATCTGGCACTTCCAAAGGCACTCAAACCATAATTACACAAGACTAATATTGAATATAAAGCCTGAGAAATTCACTATCATCATCACATTCATCATTTTGAATATCTGTGATATTTTGGGCACTTTCAGAGGTGTTTCTTGCCTCAGGCCCTGGTTCATTTCTGACTGGTCTTTGCATGATTTAAAGATAAAACTATTGCAGATGCATATAATTGCAAAACAAAGATTTCTATTTCTTCTACTGCTCAAACTACTTCAGGAAATAAATCATGTAGCAATCCTTGTAATAAAAGCACTTTGATTCCTGTGAGATTGTGGGAAGCTTTTGTTTTGTGTTTTATACAATGTAATAGTGTTTTGTTTGAAGGATCAAAGCTCATTTCTCACGGAAGGGATCCGAGTTCAAATTCAATACGTCATCATGCCTTTTTACAAACCTTATAATCTGTTAGCAAACTTAAGTGAATTAGATGCAGGCTGTCAGAAAACATGTGCATTTCACTCTGAACTATGAACGTATTTGTCTAAAGTAAGCGTTTAATCCTCATAAAGGCTGACGAGGGAATTTCAAACTGATATTTTAATCACTCCTGCTCTTTGAATCATTTTCCTAGAAATGATTTCCTTCTTCTGAAAACAATGCCAGGAAAATGTCAAATATAGCCATGTTTTATGGGATTGATGACTTAATGGTGGTTAGTAGTATGTGTGAGTGAGCACGCACCTAATCTGATGCTCACACACACACACACACACACACACACACACACACACACACACACACACACACACACACACACACACACACACAGGTGTGAGACGTGGACACATGAGTAATGATGTCATTGGACGGTTGTTTATTCGTGACAGAGAGCACGTCTCTACTGTAGGGTGTGGACTGCTACTGATTTTAAAGTCTCAGACCTTGGTCACGCCACACTGTTGGAAACGAGGGTAAATTCCAGTTTATTTTCAGTGACATGACAATTACACAGCATGGCACCAATTTATGACCACTCGCTAAACAATAAAATCAATCTCAACAACTGTAAGACTCTGATCTGAATCTCCAAATATCTCAAACCGAATTCTCAGCTCAATTTTGGTCATTTGTGTCTGGTAGATGCGTTTATGCACATTTATGCATTCCACAGATGCGTATCCTAAATAAGTGGTTTGCAAAGTAACTGCAAAAATGATTTCAACCCTGCCACAGTAAGTTTAGAGTTCATATCATTTGAACTGACAGCTGATTAGTTATGGCAGAACAGCACAACTTATGACTTATAACTTATTAGTTATGGCAGAACAGCACAACTATGGCAGTTAACTGTAATTAAATTAAAACGGTATTATTTTATTAAAGTTCTCTTGACCAGCATTTATGCTTTCTACATTATGTAATTCTTTCAATGTTTTAGGGTAATACATTTTGGCGGGGGTGGGGGGGTGGGGTGGGCAAGGAACCAACAGTTAGCTAGTTATACTACACATACTTTGGTCAAAACTGCACAGATTTTTCCTTTAAAAGACAGAATCAGCTCGAGAAGGCCAGTATAAGGGCATTTTACCCACTGCTCCAGGTGTGTGTGTGTTCACTGTGTGTGTGTGTGTGTTCACTGCTGTGTGTGTGTGTGTGTGTGTTCACTGCTGTGTGTGTGTGTGTTCACTGCTGTGTGTGTGTGTGTTCACTGCTGTGTGTGTGTGTGTTCACTGCTGTGTGTGTGTGTGTTCACTGCTGTGTGTGTTCACTGTGTGTGTGTGTGTTCACTGCTGTGTGTGTGTGTTCACTGCTGTGTGTGTGTGTGTGTGTGTGTGTGTGTGTGTGTTCACTGCTGTGTGTGTGTGTTCACTGCTGTGTGTGTGTGTTCACTGCTCTTTGTGTGTTCACTGTGTGGTGTGGTGTGTGTGTGTGTGTGTGTGTGTGTGTTCACTGCCTGTGTGTGTGTTCACTGTGTGTGTGTGTGTGTTCACTGTGTGTGTGTGTGTTCACTGTGTGTGTGTGTGTTCACTGCTGTGTGTGTGTGTGTTCACTGCTGTGTGTGTGTGTGTTCACTGCTGTGTGTGTGTGTTCACTGTGTGTGTGTGTGTGTGTGTTCACTGCTGTGTGTGTGTGTGTTCACTGCTGTTTGTGTGTTCACTGCCTGTGTGTGTGTTCACTGTGTGTGTGTGTGTGTGTTCACTGTGTGTGTGTGTGTGTGTTCACTGCTGTGTGTGTGTGTTCACTGCTGTGTGTGTGTGTGTTCACTGCTGTGTGTGTGTTCACTGTGTGTGTGTGTGTGTGTGTGTCACTGTGTGTGTGTGTGTGTGTTCACTGCTGCGTGTGTGTGTGTGTGTTCATGTGTGTGTGTGTGTGTGTGTGTGTGTGTTCACTGCTGTGTGTGTGTGTGTTCACTGTGCGTGTGTGTGTGTTCACTGCTGTGTGTGTGTTCACTGTGTGGTGTGTTCACTGTGTGTGTGTTCCTGCTGTGTGTGTTTGTGTCACTGTGTGTGTGTGTGTTCACTGCTGTGTGTGTGTGTGTGTGTGTGTGTGTGTGTGTTCACTGCTGTGTGTGTGTGTGTGTGTTCACTGCTGTGTGTGTGTGTGTGTGTTCACTGTGTGTGTGTGTGTTCACTGCTGTGTGTGGTGTGTTCACTGCGTGGGGTGTGTCACTGCTGTGTGTGTGTGTGTGTGTTCACTGCTGTGTGTGTGTGTGTTCACTGCTGTGTGTGTGTTCACTGTGTGTGTGTGTGTGTGTGTGTTCACTGTGTGTGTGTGTGTGTTCACTGCTGTGTGTGTGTGTGTGTTCACTGCTGTGTGTGTTCACTGCTGCGTGTGTGTGTGTGTGTTCACTGCTGTGTGTGTGTGTTCACTGCTGCGTGTGTGTGTGTGTTCACTGCTGTGTGTGTGTTCACTGTGTGTGTGTGTGTGTGTGTGTGTGTGTGTGTTCACTGCTGTGTGTGTGTGTGTGTGTTCACTGCTGTGTGTGTGTGTTCACTGCTGTGTGTGTGTGTGTTCACTGCTGTGTGTGTGTGTGTGTGTGTTCACTGCTGTGTGTGTGTGTGTCACTGCTGTGTGTTGTGTGTGTGTTCACTGCTGTGTGTGTGTGTTCACTGCTGTTGTGTGTGTTCACTGCTGTGTGTGTGTGTGTTCACTGCTGTGTGTGTGTGTGTTCACTGCTGTGTGGTGTGTGTTCACTGCTGTGTGTGTGTTCACTGTGTGTGTGTGTGTGTGTGTGTGTGTGTTCACTGTGTGTGTGTGTGTGTGTGTGTTCACTGCTGTGTGTGTGTGTTCACTGCTGTGTGTGTTCACTGCTGTGTGTTGTGTGTTCACTGCTGCGTGTGTGTGTGTGTTCACTGCTGTGTGTGTGGTGTGTGTTCACTGTGTGTGGTGTTCACTGCTGTGTGTGTGTGGTGTGTTCACTGCTGTGTGTGTGTGTGTGTGTGTGTGTTCACTGCTGTGTGTGTGTGTTCACTGCAGTGTGTGTGTGTGTGTTCACTGCTGTGTGTGTGTGTGTTCACTGCTGTGTGTGTGTGTGTGTGTGTTCACTGCTGTGTGTGTGTGTGTGTGTTCACTGTGTGTGTGTGTGTGTGTGTGTGTGTTCACTGCTGCGTGTGTGTGTGTGTTCACTGCTGCGTGTGTGTGTGTGTTCACTGCTGTGTGTGTGTTCACTGCTGTGTGTGTGTGTGTGTGTTCACTGATGTGTGTGTGTGTGTGTTCACTGCTGTGTGTGTGTGTGTGTTCACTGCTGTGTGTTCACTGCTGTGTGTGTGTGTTCACTGCTGTGTGTGTGTGTGTGTTCACTGCTGTGTGTGTGTGTGTGTGTTCACTGCTGTGTGTGTGTGTGTGTGTTCACTGCTGTGTGTGTGTGTGTTCACTGGTGTGTGTGTGTGTGTGTGTGTGTGTTCACTGCTGTGTGTGTTCACTGCTGCGTGTGTGTGTGTGTGTGTGTGTGTTCACTGCTGTGTGTGTGTGTGTGTTCACTGCTGCGTGTGTGTGTGTGTGTTCACTGCTGTGTGTGTGTTCACTGTGTGTGTGTGTTCACTGTGTGTTCACTGTGTGTGTGTGTTCACTGCTGTGTGTGTGTGTGTGTGTTCACTGCTGTGTGTGTGTGTTCACTGCTGTGTGTGTGTGTGTGTGTTCACTGCTGCGTGTGTGTGTGTGTGTGTGTTCACTGCTGCGTGTGTGTGTGTGTGTCACTGCTGTGTGTGTGTGTGTGTTCACTGCTGTGTGTGTGTGTTCACTGCTGTGTGTGTGTGTTCATGCTGTGTGTGTGTGTGTGTGTGTGTGTGTGTTCACTGCTGTGTGTGTGTGTGCACTGCTGTGTGTGTTGTGTGCACTGCTGGTGTGTGTGTGTGCACTGTGTGTGTGTGGTGTGCACTGCTGTGTGTGTGTGTGCACTGATGTGTGTGTGTGTGTGTGTTCACTGCTGTGTGTGTGTGTGTTGTGTGTGTGTTCCACTGCTGTGTGTGTGTGTGTGTGTTCACTGCTGTGTGTGTGTGTGTGTGTGTGTTCACTGCTGTGCTGTGTGTGGTGTGTTCATGCTGTGTGTGTTGTGTTCACTGCTGGTGTGTGTGTGGTGTGTCACTGCTGTGTGTGTGTGTGTTCACTGCTGCGTGTGTGTGTGTGTGTTCATGCTGTGTGGGTGTGTTCACTGTGGGGTGTTCATGTGTGTGTGTGTTTCACTTGCTGTGTGTGTGTGTTCACTGCTGCGTGTGTGTGTGTGTTCACTGCTGTGTGTGTGTTGGTTGAGTGTGTTCACTGTGTGTGTGTGTGTGTTAACTTGATGTGTGTGTGTGTGTGTGTGTGTTCACTGCTGTGTGTGTGTGTTCACTGCTGTGTGTGTGTGTTCACTGCTGTGTGTGTGTGTGTGTTCACTGCTGTGTGTGTGTTCACTGCTGTGTGTGTGTGTGTTCACTGCTGTGTGTGTGTGTTCACTGCCGTGTGTGTGTGTTCACTGCTGTCTGTGTGTTCACTGCTGTGTGTGTGTGTGTTCACTGCTGTGTGTGTGTGTGCACTGCTGTGTGTGTGTGTGCACTGCTGTGTGTGTGTGTGTGTGTGTGTTCACTGCTGTGTGTGTGTGTGTGTGTGTGTGTGTGTTCACTGCTGTGTGTGTGTGTGTGTGTGTGTGTTCACTGCTGTGTGTGTGTGTGCACTGCTGTGTGTGTGCACTTTAGATGGGTAATTCCGAGTATGGGTAATCATACTTGGCTGCATGTCACTTTCACTTCATTTATTCATCACAAAATGTGAGAAATGTACTTTTGGACTTACTGTTTGAATCATGTGATGTCAGAAACAGCAGAACAGGGCTGAATAGAAAGTGAAGGCAAAAACTAATTCTGCATATGCTATTCTCATCAAGTACATAAACAGTGCACAATATTTTCATTTTCAAGATAATTGATCATTTGATACTAACTTAACCCCCAAAATAAACAATAACGAAATGAGGACATGCAAATTGGCTCAGTATTGTTTTATATTAAATAAATATGTATATAATATTTTAATTAAATATACAATAAAATCTTACATTTATTATACAACGGGTCAATAATTCACAATAAGCTCTCATTTGTTAATGCATTACCTAAAATGAACTATCAGTATGCAGTATTTTATAAAACATTTATTAATGTTACTTCACTGTGCATTAACTGTTTAGATACTTTGGTAACTTTTACGGGAACAATTCTCACTATTAACAAGTTGCTTATTAGCATGCATATTACTAGCATATAGGCTGTTTATTAGTGCTTATAAATCACATATTCTGCATGACTATATTCTACATCACCTTAATACCTAAACTTAACAACTACCTTACTAACTATTAATAAGCAACGAATTAGGGAGTTATGGAGTTAGAAGTCATAGTTTATGGTTTGTTAATAGTGAGAATTGTTCCTTAAAATAAAGTGTGATCAAATGTTCTATAAATAATGAATAATTATGTTAAAATGTAATTAAAGACAGATAACTTCAAACGAACGTTGTTAACGTTACAACCTTACAATAGCAGTAATTATTAGTTTATTGTTGCAAAAGTCTTAGTTTGTAATTAATTATTAGCACTAATTGGATCTTAAAATAAAGTGTGACTATACTTCTGGTTTTAAAAATGTATTCGTATATGAAATTCATTAATCAATTCTGAAGTAATATCCATTCTTATTTCATGTTAACCAATGTTAACAAATGAAACCTTAATGTGAAGTGTTACCAAATAATATGACTACTACGTGCAGTATCCAGTTCATTATATCAGTAACAAATCTTGAGGACATGGTAACCTTTACTGAGAGTGAACCTCGTCCATTGATTGGATGAAATGCATGAAAACAATCTGTGATTTAAACCTGCAACCTCCCGGTTCATGCCATTTAACGCCAAGTGAAACTGATGGAGTAAAGTTCACTGGTAGATCCAACTAAAACGACGGTTTACACGGGAGACGTGAACCTGCCACCCCAAAATTCCTCCTCTAATCACAGCTTAAGTCACTTACAACATTCTTGGGGTATTTAAGCGGCCGAGGGGCCTGTGCGGGGGGGGGGGGGATTATCTTATATTCCATAGGTAGTGTAAAGCTGCTGCTCTTAAGTGCTTCACGTGGTCATATGTCAAACATATCGGCTAATCTAGTACAAGCAGGGCGCCACTTAGGCTAAAATCAGCTGTTTCAAAACACTGCAAACTGTTCCACAAACCGCTCTTAAAACTTAAGCCTCGTTAACACTGATCTACTGATGGCTGCCGTTCTGATGATCACATGGACCTGTCGGCTCAGGTTCAGCGAGACGGATGGGACATTTCTGGAATGGTAATGGTTAGTTTAACACTTGCGTGTTTTATAGAGTTTAACAAACCAAAACATTCCTACATGATGTTCTCTGAGACTGACCCACATGAAGGACACATTCTGGACAAAACATGTAGGAAAAAATATGTCAAAAATGGTTTTAAAGTGGAATCTGTAAGTGATGCAACTCTAGGCAACATCTAAAACAACTACTAGAAAAATGAAGTATTGTCTTCAGGTCAAACAGTGATATGCATTTCTTGACTTAAGTGCACTATATTGTTGTGAAGTTTAGTAATTATTCCAAGAACGCAAGCAGATCTGCTCCAGTCAAAATGGAATGAACTTCTTTCTCTAATACACTAATACGAATGTAATGGAGCTTGGGAAACACCTGCAGCTCAGCATGAACTTCCAGCCAGTGACTTGGAACAAGTGTTAAACCCAACAACAGGAAATAGAAAGCATTGAGAAATGGGATGTAGCCAATGCAATACTGTACAGTGTGTACGGAGACAATGGGGACATACATCATATGCATCCGTTTTTATTTGTATTGCATTTTCTTCTTATTGACGGGGGGGCATTTTAATTTAAAGATGCAGATGGAGGTCATTTTCATTAGATTCAATGTGACTGACTACGAGAAATAAGGTCAAATATGCTCCTCAATGGCCATAATACTTCTGGAGTCATGAGTTAACTCCATGCTGGCTGTTAACACTGAATTCTATATTGCAATGAATTAATACTAACCAGATAAACAGCTATGCAAGGTGTTTTCATGAAATCGTAACACATCAAGAGTTTTCAAATGAAATTTTATAGAAAAAAGGCATTATAATTTGAAAATAAATATGCTGTACTACATTACACAGAAACAAAAAAGATGTTAATATTCAACATATTTACATAGAGTAAATAAATAAAAGTAAAACTCAAATCAAACCACATCTGAGAATTCTGTTTCAACTTAATAGATCGTATTCTAGTAGAAGTAAATGGGGACGTGGGTTTGGCCTATATTTACATTTGGCTGCTATATTTGTTATTCAATACGCATGTCAACGCTGACGTACTCAAAACGTACTCACATATGCAAACAAAATCACATTTACATGGT
This sequence comes from Oxygymnocypris stewartii, assembly GCA_003573665.1. Lineage (NCBI taxonomy): Eukaryota > Metazoa > Chordata > Actinopteri > Cypriniformes > Cyprinidae > Oxygymnocypris > Oxygymnocypris stewartii. The sequence goes on along the minus strand of QVTF01004165.1, from coordinate 91,052 downwards.
TTGTTTGTTAGCGATCACACGGCACACACATCTGCAGCAAGGCGGCAAAGTCAAGGCAGTTGGCAACGCGACTCACTGATCAGTATTAGGAATGTTTCTCTGTTCATCTACGGCAAATAAAACAGGATGAAAAGCTCTTTTCCCCTCCAGACAGCCGTGGAGGTTTGCAGACAATAAAGGGCGGGAAGATCCATCTTAACATAACACTGCACATAAATAGGTCATATTAAATACAAAGAGACAGAATGCTGAAAATATTCTAAAGAAAATCATAAATTACTGAATTGCTTAGGGGAATAGATTTGGACTAAAATGCCAAGACTAGCTGAACAACAACAAAAAAGCACGATTCGTCATCTTTAAATCCCCAGTAGTGTGGAAGCATGGACTCTAATCACACAATCTACACAAAGTGGTTTCCAAACATGAATATCCCTTTAAGGAGTGAATATGACCAAAATCCTCTTGTGTTTGCCTCGTCAAGGTCAGAGCTTTGCTGCAAACAGCGGCCAGCAGGTTTGCATGGCGTGACATTCCAATCACAGAATCAGTTCAGCCCAATCATTTGTCCGTCTCTAAAACACATGCATTGTTCTCGGTGTTCTCGTACTGGGAGGAATGATTCCACAGTGTGTATTGGTTGCAGTCCTCCAAACTTAGATTCACACGAAAAACTGCACAGACCCAAATCCAGTGATGTGTTTCGTTGAGTGATTTCGAGTACGACTTTTAGCACACCAGCCAAAATCAGAAACGTTTACGCAGGTCTTTTCCGAAGACCCTTTAGCAGCAATTCAAATCCTGTGCTTTCAGTCTCTCGCTTCGCTTAAACACACACACATGAAAATCATGAAAATATACAGAGAGAACATTTCCTTGACTATTAACCCCCCCACTTCCCCCGAACCCCTTCACTTCATTGGCTCAATATCTCCGTGTTGGAAAAATGAGAGCAGAGTTTAAAGCTGAAAGTTCAAAGTGCTGTGAATTATTGTGAAATATTCCTTCATGTCAGAGTCCATTCTCAAGTTTGGTTTGGTTCACCTCCTTGGTTTGTCACATCTAGGAAAGCAAGTGGAAAATTCATACATGAAATCTCTAGAACATCTCAAATATTTACTCTAGACAGGAATATTTAACCTGTCAAAAAGGTTATCTTTTATAGTTTCGGAAGAGATGCATCATTGTCTTAAACTGTAGTCAGATTTAAACTCAATTTCTCATGAAATTGCATCTTTACACTCTTTTCCACACATAAACAACTAAATTTAGGATAAATAAAACATTTAAAAGTTGACATTTATATAAGCGGCAGCTGTTTGTATGGAAAAGGGCAGCATGAACATTCTACCGAACATCTCCATATGTGACCCTGAACAACAAAACCAGTCATAAAGGTCATTTTTTTTTAAATTGAGATTTATTTATCATCTGAAAGCTGAATAAATAAGCTTTCCATTAATGTATGGTTAGGATAGGACAATATTTGGCTGAGATACAACTATTTGAGGGTGCAAAAAAATAAAATAATAAAAAATAAAATATTGAGAAGATCGCTTTTAAAGTTGTCCAAATAAAGTTCTTAGCAAAGCAGATTACTATTCAAAAATTTGGTTTTAATATATTTATGGTAGGAAATTTTAAAAATATCTTCCTAGAACCTGATCTTTACTTAATATCCTAATGATTTTTGGCATAAAAGAAAAATCGATAATTTTGACCCATACAATGTATTGTTGGCTACTGCTACAGATACACCCGAGTGACTTAAGACTGGTTTTGTGGTCCAGGGTCACATTTGTGTTCTACACAAGTAAGAATGTCATGACCCTTTTAGGACCGACGTCAGGATTACGTCACAGCGCTAGCTGGAGGCAAAAAGCGGAAACTGGAGGCGGCCCATTCAAACCAGCGCAGATTCTGCTACACAAGGAGCTTAAAATATAATCTTGTAGTGATGATGGGTGCCAGAATCGATGTTGTAGAGGCTCCAATTTGACATTTTAAGGCATACCTGCTGCCACTGCCAGACAAAAAAAAAAAACAAAGACTACAGCTTTTGTTAAACGAGATAAAACGAACGGACTGGACAAAAATGATAGTGAAAAATGCTTGCGTTTCCATCCCACACTTCTTATCATAAAGGGTTGAATAAAGTATTGTCCTTTATTGTTATGAGCGTGTCTAAAGATGTTTTATGCATCTCACTATGTCATGTATGAAATGTCTGTGTGCATGTGTGTAAAACAATAAACTGACTATTTATATGCTGCTTAATCATATGTAATTGTATATACATTGTTGTGATTCATTGTGGCTGGAATAATAATGTAGCTGTATAAATAGTTGCCTGCTGAAATTAAAATATATATACATCTTCATGACTAGTTATTGACACAGTGAGTTTGTCTTTACTATGCACGTTAGATGTGAGTCACTCAGATGAGTCAGTAAAAGTGTTAAAAGTTAACCTTTTCAAATAAAAAAAATGACTTCAGCTGTGGTTAAACGAGATCAAACGAACGGACTGGACAAAAATGATAGTAAAAAATGCTGGCGTTTCCAGTGCATACTATACACGTTAGATGTGAGTCACTCAACCGAAGGGAATCCTGTCAGATCGACCAAGCTTTGAGTAAAAGTGTATCGAACACAATGATCTTGCACATCTCGTCAGTAAATCCGGTTCTGTGATTAGCTGTAAATTAGGGGTCGACCGATTATCGGCCTGGCCGATTATCGGCACCGATATTAAGCATTTTTACGATTATCGATATCGGCCATTTTCAAAACAGATTTGCCGATAATAACTCTTTTTTTATATATATATATTTATTTTTTATGCAAACAAACATACTATTTACAGGTGACATTATTTATTGGTGAATAAATAATACAGGTGAAACTATTTAATGTTTAAATGCACTATTTGGCTCGATGCAGCCTGTCTGAGCTCAACACTCTGTGAGAGTGAGGCGATCTCTCAATCTCTGAGAGCAATCTCCGCCCACCGCTCATCTGATATGCAGAGAGTCACGAGTCCGACCAATCAACGCGGAAAACTGAAGGCAGTCTCACACCGAAAGCACTTGCTAACTGGAGCTGCCTCAGTGATCACGCATCAGTTGTCTCTCAAAGGTAAGGCAGCATTAGACGTTGCTGAATTTGCATTAAATCACAATCCACTATGATGTCCGCGATGCGGAAAATGCGGGCGGAATCGCGGAATGCAGTCATATAATGTAATTTACCGTATAACGCGGAATGTCACGGAATGTGTCGAAGTTTGAATGAATTAATCAAAAGTAGGTCAGTACACTTAAATCGACTCACGCTATGGACTAGTATCTATAAATATTAAGCCGCAAAAACACTTTAAATATGAATCCTGCATGTTCTGCATCTCTGTTAATGAATGACACAGACGTGCGGTTTCATTTACTGCACACATACATACTGAAGCGCGTGCTGCTTGCGGTGTTTTCAGCATCTGCCGTCTCAATAAATGAGGACATAAATACATGAACAACATCCCCAGAACTGCTCGGACAGTCACTTCATGAGCATTTGACCGTTTCATTTGAGTAAAACGTTCGTCATATCATATATACATAGGCTACAGAAACTTAAAATGTCCTCATGGCAACCTGTCAAAATATAAGTTCGGTTTAGCCGAATATATTACTGTGGTGCAGTAGAATATACGTAATACAACTACAACAATTATTACAATAATCACACAATACGCTAAATACGTTTACTTTAAGTTTTACAAAATGTTTACAGAATGCTTCTGGGTGATCGCTGCACTTATGTTATTATTAATATTACTGTTTATTTAATGTTGTTGTTATTAACAGTTTTCAGAATTAAAGACATGTTTAAAAGCATTTAAAGAACGTTTTTTGTCAGAGCTCCTTGTTATTATTAATTTTGGCATTAATTTTCATTTTTACACCAGACACGTATATTGGTTCAAAATATCGGTTATTGGTCTACTTGATCTGTAATAATCGGTATCGGTATCGGCCCTGAAAAACATATATCGGTCGACCCCTACTGTAAATCTCCATCACCTGCTTTCAAATGGAGCGGCATTAACTACACAGAGCCATAGATCACTGACAAGCTACGCAATATCGCGCTCATTATCGCAGATGAATCGCCTTCGATAAGGAATGCGAGATGGAGATTTACCGCTAATCACGGAAACCGGCTTTACTGACGAGATGCACAAGACAATCGCATGCAATATATCGCCCAGCCCTATTTGGTAGGTGAATAATAACGAGAATTCTGATAGATTTTTTTGCGTTAAACAAAAGAGCAACACATTTTTTGTCAAGGGATATACATTACAATACAAAAACAGGAAGGCCAGTCTTGCACTAACATGTGTAGGTACACAAGAAAGTCTAGATTCACAAACCCACTTGCATGTCCTTTCGTTGAGTTCTAGTTGTCTAGACCTGCAGTCAGCTTCAGAGTGTTTACATGAGCACTGACACGTCTCGGGGTCTTGAACAAACAACCTTCTTCTCCTTTCAGAGCACGTAGAACAACAAGGCTCACACTGACTACTGAGAAGAGAAAGAACGAGAGAAAAGAAAAGGATTGGGGGAGATTACTGCGGACTCATAGTCATGGCAAATATTATTAAACACTTTCACTCAAACACACACACACACACACAGGCACTCGGTGAGTCAAGCAGTACGGTTTTTTGAGCCACCCTCGTCTGGTACAACCGTTTTGCCCCTTCTGAGGGTCCGAGGGGGATTTGTAGAGTGTGAATAGCTGAAGTTAGGCAGGATGTGGCCATGCACCTGCAAGCTTAGTAGATGCAAGAAATAATGAAAACAACAATAATCTGTTTCAGAAAAGCACACTGGAATAAAAGTAAGAGAGAGCGCAGTGCATGAAAATCCAGTGTTTCTGTTTATTGCTTTATGTGGTGTTGGATCAGGTTCATCAGGACACATGTACAGTACAAAACCCTGGACTCTAAAAGGAAGATTCACACATATTTGAGCCAACTGACATAATTTGAAGCCAATATTTGTCCGAGGACAGGCTTATCAAAGCCACAGTCTAAATTCAACATTTAACCCGGACTTTAAATTACAACAGTATAAAGACCTATTTACACAAGTCTGAACGGTTTTATTTTACCTGTTTTTATTTTATCTATTTACTTATTTTCATTGAGAGAAAGAGTATCGTGTTTGGGAAATGTCACAAGTAAGATTTAAACCCACATAAGCATCTCAATGATGTCAGAAAGTCAAAGCTCTGGCCACGGTAAGATTTTGCATCCAAATTGATGTCCAAAATGAAATCCAAATCTTCTCAGAGAATGTCAAAAATTCAGTGTGAATAGTTGTGGTGCAAAATAACTACTTTAATGTTCTTTGTCTAAACAAGCCTCAAATCTAATTCTTTTTTTTATATATGTAACCCCAAACCCCAGCCCTCAGAAAAACACTGACCTCAAAAGCATTAGTCCCACAGGAGCAGATTGTCCCCATGTACAAATTTCTTCGCCCTTTCATTCTCATTGAAACACATTTCATTTCCCAATCGCTGGGAGAAGCACCAAAGTAAACAGGCTGTTTGACTTTCGTAATGCTGTGCGGCAGAGCTCACGCAGCATGACAAGACCAAACTCACAGCAATGAATTAAAAAAACATCTCACACAATCCTTCTCATATGTCAGAGGACACAACCATTGCGAGGATGACGGTAAGTCCTAATACAATTATGAGAACAAAAAACATTCCAAAAACAGGAAGTAGCACAAACAGGTTTGTGATTCCAACACAAATATTGAAATAGGTTAGCACCATCAACTGAAAGCCATGCTGGGTGGATCGGGTGAGTTTGTATGTCGGCTACCTCCTCACTGCCCACCTCCTCCAATCATAGAGCTTGATTTATTGGGTCCTGCGGCACAACCTATAGAGCGCAACTCTAGGGATCCAGAAATAGAAATCCCATTCATTTTCTCAGACCTATGAGCTCAGAGGCCGTTAAGCGATTGTGCTTTTGCAGATGGTGCTTTTGCGAAGTGCTGCACTAGTCACAATCCTTAAACAAGATCCTCTGATCAGAGAACCTGAAAACCAACCTTTGAAATGAGAAAAACTCTCGTTTACAAGGTTGCTTCTGAGACCCCTGGTCAACTATTTCCACAAAGCACTGCTAGTGATGAAATCCAAGGAGTTTCTATACCCACAATCAATGTATACATTTGATTATTCTGCGATAAACATCTCATATAGGATGAATTGTCTCTGTGTAATTTATTTTACGCTTGTCAGACTTGTTAGTGTATTGTGGCTATTGTTTGGATTACATCATTCACAACGCCGCATGGGATGAATAGATCAGTCTCTCATAAAAGACTGCTTTTTTCCCAAAATACTTCCTTTGTTCGAATAAAAATGAGTAGTCCTGCAATTCATCCTGGTTTGGTCATAGGCTTAGAAATCTTTACCGATTTACGTTCTGAAACGCTAAAGGAAAATGAATGGGGAAATCATTCTGACTGAAAGAGTGGGTGGTTGCATTCTACTAGTTTGTACTGTTTTTACCAAAAACAATTTGGCCAAACTTGTTAATGTTAATGGTTTTAGCATGTGCATCAGCATGAGTGAGTCAAGCTCTGTGAAAGCAGAGATCGGACGTGGTTTCATGGGATGGTCAGTTTTAATTAAATGGCGGAGGAGCTGATGGATTAATGGCAGTTAATAACGTCCGACAGGAATGCACTGATTAAAGGAGGCATAAAATCTCCTCCCAAATTAATTTGGCGACCAAGAGTGCCACACTCAGGTGCAGGTGACAGGAGCCGAACGCAGAGGTGACGTACAAATCCTGCTTTTTTGCACGATTTTTCTTTCTCTTTCGCTTTTGGCCTTTGCCCTTCTGGGGTTTTCTGGAAAGGGAACATGACAAACAAAGAAGAACATCGAAAAACAAAAACTGAATCGGAGTGGTTGCAAAAGATCATCCAACACAGTCAGATTGCAGTGAAAGTAGTGCTAAAAGTAGTGAGATGGGAATTAGAAATTAAAACCCAGCCAGGCTCTGGGGAAATTCACCAATTCTACAAATTCTCTCACACGAAGACGTTTCAATAAATAAACAAGGTATTAAATCTTCAAAAGCTTAAGTAACGTTTGCAGGATTCCAAAACAGAGACAAACTGATTCAATTTGAGCCAAAGCTCAACATCCACAAGCGAGTTTTAACTCTCGCATATTAGAGACTTCGGTAACACTTTATTTTAAGGTGTCCTTGTTACACATACTTACTATTGTAATAACAATAAATTATGCATTGTTACATGCAAGTAACCCTAATCCTAATTCTAACCATATAGTAAGTCCATGTAGTTAATTAACATTACTCAGTACTTAAATGTATAATTAAACTGTAACAAGAACACCTTAAAATAAAGTGTTATATGTGAGAGTTAAAACTCGCTAGTGGATGTTGAGCTTTGGCTCAAATTGATAACGGAAACTGTCAAAAGCGGTTTCATTATAATGATCAATCAGCAAATTAGCACGCAGTATTGGCAACATACACGTCCATTTATCTTTCAGATAGCCGAGGATCCTGGAATATCACGTCAGACACGTCAGGCAGCAAGAATGTGAACTTTACCCTATCTCACAATCACAGTACAAACTGATGTGCTGCGATACGTATATGGTTATTTGCATTAGTGGTTTACCAATATGAGTTTTTCAATGCGTGATGAAAATAAATGGATTGCAAAATGTCCAATATAGATGCAATTGAGACAAAAAATGTTTGAAAACTTTTACCAATTCAGGCTGTCTCTTACAAACTCTACTGAAGTTGGAGCTCTTTTAACAGAACATCAGGACTGTGCTGTTGACACATTGGGCCGGTGATTATCTTCATTTACATTTACTGTTTTCCGAGGTCAGATTCAATCATGTTATGAGGAACACGCTAAAGAACAGCAGCCTCTGGACCAAAGGGCCACTTGTTTACCAGAAGCAGAAAGCATTTTAACTTTTTAACCCCCTAGAGATAACCTCTGACCCTTAATACATCAGCCACAAGATCAACACCCTCTGCAATAGCATAAACTTTCAAACACTTCGGCCCACATTCTCTGGCGAGAGGGAGTCATCAGAGAGAGGGTTGACTGACCGCTGCGGTATCTCTGAGGAGTGGAAACGGCCTTGTAAACAAGCGCACAAAACACTGTCTTATCATCGCATGTAAAGACACTTCAGAGATGACAAATCCCTCTCTTACCTCAGTGAACCTCAGATCATAAACCGAGCTTAGAGATGAATGTGGGACGAGGGCATTGAACTAGCGGGCGAAACTCGCACACCTGTTCACGAGCATCTTTACACACCTGAGGGGATGAATTTATGAAAACATCAAACAGGAAGTGAGATCAGATAGTGGTGTAAGGGTCAGGGAGTATCTCAGTTCATCTGTGGACCCAAGGTTAAAAATACACTTAAATAATGTACTTGAAGTGCTCTATTTCCACGCACTAATTTTATCCTTAATTAACTAAAAATGATTCTTTAGTACTTCTTAAGATAAACATAAGTTCAACTAAGTGTACTCAACTGTGCTATTTTGGGACACCATGAATACGAACTAAAATGTGCTTTTAACATACCATCTCTGTATTAAAAAAAATAAAATTGTCACCACTTGAGTGTACTATGGCACTTTTCCACTGCATGGTACGGTACGGTTCGGCACGGCTCGGTACGGTATGGCTCAGTTTGCGTTTCCACTGCAGTTTAGTACTGCTATAGAGTGGGCGGGATTATTCACGCGTCGTTATAGTTTCGCCGCCTCTACTACGGTGACGTCATCATAAACGCGCCACAAACAAACTCACAACAAAGAAAGGAGACGGAATAGTGTTCTTCATTCTCGGCATGTGGATGTTTTTAACAGCAATGGAGAGGTCTATGAGAACGCTTGTGATTTACCCCCAGCAGCAGAGACTGTGGTGCAGTGACACGGGGTGTAGAGGAGGAGAGCAGAGATGTTCATGCAGGTGTGCTGCGTTAACGTTACTTGATTAGTTAACTATTCATGCAGCGTGTTCTGTAAAGTGAATTATCAATAAACTTTTGAATATTTCAAAATATACAATGTATCCCTTGTTTTTTTTATTTATGTGATGGTTTTTATAATCGTGGCATTAATCATTTGTCTTTTTCAAGAGGTTCATTACGTGCTCATACAATAATACATATTTAATATAGTCTGGAGGTACACTTATTCGATCAGATTGTTTTTAATTGAAGCAAAACACAGATACAAAGGTAAAAATATAAACAGAAAACATACTCTGAAAATATAGCAAGTTCAAAAGTAATGTTATACATAAGACTTTTTCCTTCGGCGTCGCGTCATCAAGCTCTCGCTGGATCCGCTCCTCGGCTATCAACGACAGGAACGTCTGTACTTCCTCAACAGACAACGACACTGCTATTTTGTGGTTGATGCAAAAATGTGCGTTTGTTTAAACAGAAGTTGCGTCCGATCCTTCGCTGGCTGTGCTGATTTAAATCTAGCGGGTCGGGCTGTAGAGGAGGGTCTCGTGTCGCAAGTTTAGTGACGCAGTAATGACGATTCTCTCCGGCCAATCAGTGATCAGTAGAGTTTACACGTCACGTTTTGGTAACGGTACGGTACACTTGGAACCTCGGCTGAGGTGGTACTAAAAAAGTACCAGGTACCAGGTACAGTACCCAGTGGAAAACCCCCCAAAAGTGAACCGTACCGAACCGTACCGTGCCGTACCATGCAGTGGAAAAGCGCCACTAGTGAATGATAGATGGGTTCAAGTGTGCTACAAGTGGTTTATATTTAGTTAGTTTATCTTCAGTAGTACTAAAGATTATTTTTTAGTATATTAAATACACAATTAGAGCATGAAAATAGAGCACTTTAAGTACATTATAGAAGTCAGAACAATAAGATATAAAGTGATTGAATAACTGTTTTTAATTTCATGGCAGAAACAAGCCTGACTTTTCGCAATTGCAAGATTGTATTAAAACATTTAATATCTCATAATTCAGACTTTTCTTCTCAGAACTGCGAGTTTATATGATATATTTATATATCGCAATTCTGAATTTGTTTTTGAAAACGTTCAAATTACGAGAAAAAAAATCTGAATTTTGATATAACAATTCATAATTACCTTTTTTTCTGTGGCAAGAAAAAGCTTCCATATATATGTTCTATAGCGTGCTTTTTTATCAGGATTTTTTTTTTCAACTAAACAGCTATTGTAGATGCAAAAAATAGTAAATATATACTTTAAAATAAACAAGGCATGTTTCCATATTATTTTTCACTGTGTAAAGGATTACCAAATATAAAAAATATATATAATAATGATTATATATATTAAAGCACTGAATGCATTTATTTTTGAGTGATAAACAAATTGTGGAATCAGAGCTGAATCATTTCATTGAAATAAATATCTTTGAAAAGATCTTAGTCTTAATGTTCTTAAACTTGGGAACACAAAATGAGTTTCCAGAGCTTCTTTAGAAAACATACAAGTTAAATCAAAACTAATTTGAAATTAATGTTGCTAGAAAAAACTTCATGTATTCCTTAAAAATATATTTCGCCCAGTCCTAGTTTTTGCATAGCTTTAGTTTGACAATTGTGCCACTAATGATTGTGGAGATCTAAACCACCTGTTGGCTTGGCTCAACAACAATGAAGAGCTCCACTGTTCTCTCACAATCAGATTGTATGGCTTTATGTAACATGAAAAGCATGGAGATGAGATGAAAGGATCAGAAAGAAAAGGAAAACAGGAAGGAATACAGCTAGATGGAGATAAGGGTGACTGAGATAAAGCGATTAGGAAATGAGAATGAACGCATGAATGACGGAGGGAGAAAAGACAAAACAGAGCGAGAGCTGAAACATGCACACACATACAACATCCCCGCACTAGAACAACGACACTCACTTTTCTCTTTTCTCCAGAATATCTTTTTTCACCCTGAAAGAGCAACAAAAACCTTTTAGACATTACCTCCGTGAACACACAACAAACACACTTATAATTAAAGACCTGAACACATATAGAAGAGAAACGTCCACTTACACCCCTGAGTTATATTAATACAGCTAGAAATACAATTATAGAGCAGATAATAATAAAAGACAAAAGAAAGTGGGTGAGTTTATAAAATTATCCTCGAAGGTTTGCTAAATCTGACAGTTTTTCTTTGGGGACAATCTTCATTTCAGTAAAAAGTCTATTTTTTGTTCAAGAGTAACACTTATTTCTAAATAAAAATAAAGAAAATAAATGATGGTATAATAAGCTATAAAAAAAGGTATATTTGTGTGTATGCATGTTAAAATGATGCTTCTTACCGACACTGGCATTCACTGTGTTCTGCAAAACTCATGAAAAAGTTAGCCTGATTTCGGAGCGGTTTCACTCTTTTAATCTACAGAAAAAAAGAGTGATAAACCATTAAAACAGGCAAGCTGCATTCAACACTACATCAAAATTGGCTACTCTTATTCAGGAGAAACCCTGTTGGCTTGGCCAAAAGGGAAAGATAAAGGGTTTGAGTGTGGGAGACAAAGTAGAAGAGTGTAGGGTTTCCAAAATGTAGACTTAACAAGATTCAGACGGATAGCGGAAGAAATAAAATCGAGAGAAAAAGGGAGCAACAGTCTGGCAGTTAGGGGTCTCTGACCTCCAAGGTAATGTTGTATGTGACGATAGGGGTGCATTCCATCATCTCGTCGTTGCAGCACCCAGCACAGCGGGTGAGAACCACACAGGACGGTATGAAGATGTGCTCGGTGTCATCAGGGTATTCCTGTTGAATTTCCACCAGCGTTTCCCGAGGACGGCAGAGAGACTTGTTATACACTTCCATGAATGGCACCACTGTAAGTTCAAAGAAAAATGGGAATCAAATCAGTTGCCAAAATGTAGGCCAAGTTGCACCACTGGGAGCGAGATGGTCTTTGCTCTTCTTCAAGGCCAACATGGTTTGGAAATCTGGTAGCCCTTCTAGGAATTTGTGACTGAGATGCGTGTCCATATTAACCATGTACATTACTTGTGTTGCACTCTGCCTGCCTCAATAAACACCCCAAAATACGTTTAAGTAACCTGTGTGTATGTTCTGTACAGTTGCGTGTCTGTTTTTTGCCCGAGGAAGAAAAACAGTTAATTGTAATGTAGTCTGGTTCTCTGGGTTTAGATTGAGCAATGAGAGGTTTGGCAATGCATGCTTAGTCCAAATTATCCCTTGGAGGTTTGCATGTTGAGAAGTATTACAAACCACACTGGCTTGTGAGATTCTAATAAACACTACAAATGTATCCCAAACTATGCTGTGTTCCTGTGGCTCAGTGGTAGGGCATTGCGTTAGCAGCGCAAAAGGTCATGGGTCCAATTCTCAGGGAACACACATACTGACAATAAATGCTTAGCCTAAATGCACTGTAAGTCGCTTTGGATAAAAGTGTCTGCTAAATGCATAAATGTAAATGCAGTGACAGTTTGATTAAAAGCACAGTAGTGCTTTCATTCACCCGTCCACTAGAGGGCACTGTACTGAGTGAGTCTAAGTTGTGTGTCCAGTTTCTGGATGACACCATTGAGTGCCAGGCCCAGAAGAAACTTACCATCATATGTGCTTCTGCCTTCCTCCCTGGGTATGTAGGCACTCTGTGGGAAAAAAAAGAGGAAGACATTTTAATCAGAAATGTATAGTTAAACACTCTTCAGTTACTGTACATTTTCATTGCCAATTGTTGAGTCCCAACGGGTTTGACTAGTTATTAACCATCACATTACCACAGGTTTAGGATGATGCAACAAATTACCTAATTTCATTTCAAAGCCAAAGTTCATCATAAAACTTAATAATGTCAGCTATCGTAAAGAATTACTCTTTTTTTTGGCTTGTGTATATAGTTAAACATTGCATTTTTAAAATACAATATAACTCAAGTAAACTTATCAACAACTCAAGCCTGAATCAGACTCAAGTTAACTCAGGCTGACATGTAAGCAGTTGACTTGAAACATGACTGACTCCTAATGAGAGACTCAAGATAACAGATAAAAAGGTGTCAATCCAGAAAACAACATGAAAGACAAATTGGACTTTCAAATATATATTTTTTAAATACATGAAATTAATTGTGCAACAGGGTTTAATTAATAAAAAAAAGAGACTTAGACTTGAAAAAGCTGAGACTTAGCCTTGAAGTCTAGTCTGAAGTCAAAACTTGACTTGGACTCTGCATTAGAGACCGCAGACCTGTGAGCCTTTCACTTTCTGAGATTTCACAAAAGCTCTATGGAGAGAGCCTTTTACTCACTTTAACACACCGGCTCAACTTTTTCTTGGGTTTCATATGGTTTTAGATCATTTTTGTTTGTGAATAGCAGAATATCACGCTATTCTGTACATACTGTATACATACATACTGACAAATGTATAGCCTGAATGCACTGTAAGTCGCTTTGGATAAAAGTATCTGCTAAATGCATAAATGTAAATGTATTAAACTGCTGTAAATACAAACTTCTCATCAAATCGCCTAATGAACACTTTTATTTGTATTTATGCATGTCCTTGAATATAAAGTTTCAAATTTCATCAAGACCAAATCTGTTTGGTTCAGATTCTCTGAGGGCTGGCTCAAATCGTAACTTAAATGACTGATATCTCAACATTGTGATCTCCAGAAGCCGGATATGTCGGTACCCGGTCCGTCTGAAGAGCGGCACTGTAATAATATCACTGAGGTGGCTATGACATGGCCTTCACCAAAATCGACAACAAACTTCTAAACAGTTAAATGGACTCTGACTGGGTACACAGATGAATTCCCTCGGTTGTATCCTGTCTATAGAGTTAAATGGCTCACTGTGGGGTGGTCCGATTAGCTTGTTCAAGTGATTTTGAATAGCTTGGCAATACATGGTCAGTGACCTCGCAAGGGGAATCACAAGGACGTCCAATATAGTGGCGCAGACGCTTTACATTCGAAATAACAATATTTACAATTCAACCAGTACTTCGGGTTCGTTCTCTATACATGCATACGCGTATACAACTTACCTTGACAGCTGAAAAATACAGAAGCGTCACAAGAAATAACTGGAGCACGCGAACGGCAAAGTTCATGATTGAATTCATAAGGCGAATAAATCTTTTTAAAACCCTATCCGATGATAGGCGGACTTTAGCAAACGCATTGGTAAAGGTCTCGGAAAGCAAGTTAGACATGAGTAAAGGCTTCTTCACAAGGGGTCCGACCTATAGGGGCAACAAGAACCCCATGCTGGTCCCAAAACGCGCATGCAGACCCCTGAGAGAGACCGAGAGTGAGATCCACGGCAAGTGTGTTATAGCGTCCCTCAGCTGTTGCCGATTATTTTCAGAATATCCAGAAATATGAGAATCCAGGACGCAGGTCCTCTCACATTGTTGAGAAGTAAATCTAATTTTTCTTCCAAGGCTATTACAATCCACATCACAAGAGTAATCCCATGCTTAGCCTGCCGCCAGTCTCCAAGTGCGCTGCGTTCATTGGGAATGGATCAGAAACTCACTCTCTGATACAACTCTTGAGTATTTGTTATTAGTGGAGCGCACAGTGATACCAGAAAGAACACAAAGGCGCTGAGAAGAGAACGCTACATCCAAGCGCACTTCTAGTCCTTACGAATGAAGGTTGCTTTTAATTCCGCTTCCTGTTGGATTTGTCGGCTTGATTCTTAAGTTCTCCCTCTTGCCGTTATGAATGATCACGGACGCCGCCGTTCCCCGGTTTTAACGGAAAGCTTCAGTTGTCGGTCTGTTCGGCGAATGAAACTCACGCCATGGGACGAGTCACGGCGATGGGCGTGGCCACAGTGGTGTCAGCGTGGACTTCTCCAGCAGATCTTCACTCAAATGATCGCCTGACTGAGATTCTCTGGCATCAGTTTGGGTGCTTGATCTAAAAGCGCTATTGTGGCTAGTATTTAGTCACTTGAGCCAACAGTTATAGGCCTCTTATTGTAAGTTTGTATTTTGATTGGTCAGTCCCGGCATTCATTGGTCAGAGAGGCTACTTTTGAATAATGACCGTTGTCCATGGCGATGCTATATTAATGCTTATGTTCTAATAAAAACATTTCAAGTCAAATTAAAGAGTTTAATTCTACTCCGATTTTTATTAGTATTTAGTTTTTTTGGGAAGTAGATGTATAGGATAGAAAGCTAGACAATGTATAGTGAACATACATTATCTTTTATATATTCATTTGTACCAGGGGCGTAGCCACGGGTGTGCCAGGGTGTGCCGGTGCCACCCACAGTGGCAGCTGGCACACTTAAAAACAGATGCAGAATTATTATTTTTTTAATCGTAATAAACATGGGCAGCGCAAAGGAGGGGCTAGCAGATGCTTCAGCACCCCCAAGAAAGACAAAAGCACCGCCATTGCACCCATAAGAAATGAAATAAATTAAAAACATTTTACTTATTATTACGCATTCATAACTCTGCATTGCAATATAACCTGACGTGATTAGCAGGCGCACTTTTCCAATTGACAGCATTTTATTGAAAAAATTGATGGGTTCCTTGTGCCAAGAAGGCCTGTCCCCGACTAAAGATTTCACTAGTCACACATAAATTGATTAATATAATAACTTGGGATACTAACCATCCTTTAATATACAGGCGTAGCCTATTCCGCGCCCAAGCGCACGTCTAAAGCTTGCAACGGCAAAAGTAGACGAATGATTATGAATGTTGGGGGAAAGGCAAAATAAAACATTTTAATTATTCGTTAATAAACTAGTGATTTCTTCTCAGTCAGTGTCGGCTGAAAAGGTAAAGTTGCAGAATGCGACGCTGACTTTAATAAAGAAATGCACCTTTTCATTCCGACTACGTAATTAAAGATTGGTATTTTTTGGTTGGTTCGTTCGTTTAATAAAGTAGCCGGTTCATTGCTGTGACGCGCTCAATTTCACGGAGACTGCACGAGACGGCAGAAAGCGCATCTTGTTTATCTATGTATTGTTTCTCTGTGTAGCCTACATAAATAAAAGCATATATATATATGAACTGGCTGTTGAATTTTGTATTTTTGAAAGTTCAATAATAATGTAAAAAAAACTTGCCGGACGGATTCATTACCCCGCTTTGTTCCGGGACCTCACAATTTACAGATTAAGCAGTGCTTACAATATTTGTTAATTTAAAATGTAATTAAAATTTTTAATTATTTTCTAAAAAAATTAAAATAAAATAATAATAACATAATTGAGGCATTCAAGGCCAGAACACGCCGTCTCGCCCTTTGAGCAGCTAACAGGCACCATTAAATGTACTCTGCTATGTTGTTGGCAATCCTGAATGTAATGTATAAAAAATATTTTACTGCTTTCTCTATTGTGTCTTGCAAGACATCTATTCAAGATTATTTATTCCACCAAAAGTAATTTAAAAGGAACATTATATGTAGGCCAATGTACAGTTTAAGTCGCCATTGCAGGATGTTAATGATTTAATAAAAGGAGGAATTATTTAAAAGCATTTTGTTTTTATTTAGTACAGCAGCTACAGCTGTTTTTACATAATAGATTTTTACATAGCCTTAGGCTTCAGAGCGCGTTTTGCGAGTCAATTGGTTCAGTTCGGGGCTTCAGAGCGCGTTTCGCGAGTCAATTGGTTCAGTTCGGGGCTTCAGAGCGCGTTTCGCGAGTCATTTGTTGTGTCATTTGATTTAGTTCGGGGCTTCAGAGCGCGTTTTGCGAGTCAATTGGTTCAGTTCGGGACTTCAGAGCGCGTTTCGCGAGTCAATTGGTTCAGTTCGGGGCTTCAGAGCGCGTTTCGCGAGTCATTTGTTGTGTCATTTGATTTAGTTCGGGGCTTCAGAGCGCGTTTCGCGAGTCAATTGGTTCAATTCGGGGCTTCAGAGCGCGTTTCGCGAGTCAATTGGTTCAGTTCGGGGCTTCAGAGCGCGTTTCGCGAGTCAATTGGTTCAGTTCGGGGCTTCAGAGCGCGTTTCGCGAGTCAATTGGTTCAGTTCGGGGCTTCAGAGCGCGTTTCGCGAGTCATTTGGTTCAGTTCGGGACATCAGAGCGCGTTTTGCGAGTCAATTGGTTCAGTTCGGGACTTCAGAGCGCGTTTCGCGAGTCAATTGGTTCAGTTCGGGGCTTCAGAGCGCGTTTCGCGAGTCAATTGGTTCAGTTCGGGGCTTCAGAGCGCGTTTCGCGAGTGAATTGGTTCAGTTCGGGGCTTCAGAGCGCGTTTCGCGAGTCAATTGGTTCAGTTCGGGGCTTCAGAGCGCGTTTAGCGAGTCAATTGGTTCAGTTCGGGACTTCAGAGCGCGTTTCGCGAGTCAATTGGTTCAGTTCGGGGCTTTAGAGCGCGTTTCGCGAGTCAATTGGTTCAGTTCGGGGCTTCAGAGCGCGTTTCGCGAGTCAATTTGTTCAGTTCGGGGCTTCAGAGCGCGTTTCGCGAGTCAATTGGTTCAGTTCGGGGCTTCAGAGCGCGTTTCGCGAGTCAATTGGTTCAGTTCGGGGCTTCAGAGCGCGTTTTGCGAGTCAATTGGGGGCTTCAGAGCGCGTTTCGCGAGTCAATTGGGGGCTTCAGAGCGCGTTTCGCGAGTCAATTGGGGGCTTCAGAGCGCGTTTTGCGAGTCAATTGGGGGCTTCAGAGCGCGTTTCGCGAGTCAATTAATTCAGTTCGGGGCTTCAGAGCGCGTTACACACACACACTCTCTCTCTCTCTCTCTCTCTCTCTCTCTCTCTCACACACGCACACACACACACACACACACACACACACACACAAATATAAATGAAATGGTTAAACTATCATATTAATAATCATTAAGCTTGCTTACACAGATACACACACAGAATAGGATAACAGACAGATGTAGCCTACACAAAAATGAAATGGTTAAACTAACATATTAATACCCAATAAGCATGCTATATTTTTTATTTTATTTTTTTGCATTAATCTGACAATAAATGTGGCACACCCAGTTTTTCTGATGCACATCCAGAGTCTCCTTTCTGGCTACGCTCTTGATTTGTACGCTAAACAGTTGTGTCCGAAAGTCAGATAAATGTCTTGCCATTTCTTTAATGCTAGACTGAAATAGAGCATACTTCTTGTATAATTGATTATATTTTAAATAGATAATGTATGTAAATATATATGAATTAACCATAATAAGTAATAGCCGCTGCGTAATAGCTACGTGCAGAAGTATAGCGGTCTACAGCACGTGCGCAATCCCAGTTTGAATATCATACGCATCATCACCTGACGGCAGCGATGACGCCTTTTGGGGCTTCTCGGTCATCGGCAAGGTTGCGTGGAAAACGGGAAGAGTGCTAGGTAATGAGGGCGTGATCACATGTGTAAGTGTGTGTGTGTCCATCACCACGTACAGGTGTGTGGTGCGCGCGCGTAGGAAAAGACTCGACTCGCTCCGCGCGCGCTGGACATGTGAGCCGCGGTCAGTCCGACACTCCACAACACCACTGATCGAGGATTTACAAGACGACATCCCGTTTCATACACACACAGATTCAGAAGAAAATAGGTATTTCATCAAAATGATGAGTTAAACGTGTCGTTCTATATTCGTTTTACGGATTAAGGGTTATATGATTTCAGAACTTTTTTTGCCCCAATTTGGGGGAGTTTTTTTTTTAGCATGTGGCAATTTCACACGTAGGCATCTATGAATCGAGTACATTCGGGATCGATGTTCATGGATAAGTGCTTTCGAGCAAAATCCTTCTCATTACATAAATTCCTCATAAAGTGTCTAATATGCTTATTTCTTTTTGTAAATAATATTTCCTCACTCTTGGTTTACTGTAAGTTGCATTGGCGCCATCTGCCCGTCACTACACGTATCGCACGTGTAAGGGGCTTGTAATGTCCACTTAACACAAGCACAGTTTTGGCTTGTTTTATTAAAAGTCTCTTATAAATATGGACATTCACGAGTTTCCATTTTTTGGGTTTATACGTTGCATAGTTTTGATTGCTTTAGGTTTATACTAAAACAAATTGCCCTTAAACCATAAACCACACATCCATAGAATCACAAACAATGGAGTAGGCTTGTTTTTGTGAAACAAGTCATTTATTTTCAGGGCTTTATTTTCAAACTAGGTTGCTTGTTTTTCTGCACATATCTGGCAACACCGGACTCCCATATCACTGACCATGCAGCAAAAGCCATTTGGACTAAGATTACCAAAATCATTTATGATGTGAAATACATTAGATAGACAGCCTGATTGCGTATGTTGGTGATAGTCACCAATTAGCAAGTCTCAGCGCAGCTGCAGAAAAGCACCAGCTCTCGCTCTCAGCACACACTCAGACATGCACCTCAGTAAGGGCTGTTTAGTCTGAGTGCTAGAGGAAACCTTGAGAGCAAGGTGAACGAGTGGGAGGAAGTTTCAGAGAAAGAAAGAGGTGGATACACTCAAATGAAACAGGAAAGAGTTTCGTAAAAGACAGAGGAAGAGAAAGACGAGAGCTGTACAGAATGAGTTAAAAGCAAGGTGTCGATGTAGGAGGTAATGAGAAGAGACGTTTGTTTTTTGTTAGTGTGGTTCGTGCGTCAGATTTTAATTGAAAAATAACAGACAGATATGAGCTACACTGCCACCTGTCCGAAATCCTGCAAACTCAGTAAGGACAAAACTAATGAAGTTTACACTCCTACTGCTGTTCTAGAAAGCTTCAGTACACAAACACCGACCCACAGATGGGAAGTCACCAAAAACGACCCACTAATATCGTTCAATAGAGCGCAAAAATGACCACCAACTTTTTCAGCGGCCTCAGGTTTAAAATATTTTCCAGTTTATTTTCTACACAGGCATTAATATGTTAAAAAAGAGAGATGAAATGTGCAATGCTTTTCATATTGTTTGTATTGAGTTTTATCCATTATTCTATTAAGAAAATTAATGGCATTTATTTTTCAGATTCCACGGTCATCATATTCATAGGTCATTTCCTAGTTCCATCTAGTGTTCATCTCTTGATCTGTGCTTCACAAAGAGAGTCTCTTACACTTCACTATCACTCAGGTATGGGCAAGTCCTGTATGCGCGCGCATGCACACACACACACACACACACACGTCTGTGTCAGAAGGGAATTAAATGGCTCATAGCCAGGCCCAGATTAGACTCTACCCTAAATGCCAGAACTGTAAAAGCACAGCTCAGATATCCAGGGAGTGAAGTGGGGAAAATTTCTACCATATCTGTCAGAAAATATTCCATAGCCGTCAGGAGGAAGTTGTAGATCCAAACATGATTGTGGAGGTTGTAGGTGAATGCTGAGAAAATTTGAACCTTCAATCAGGTCTACTTTACTTTGAAACTAATCAAAAATGGTTAACATTAAAATAATTATCCAGGTTAAATAAAAGTCCAGCTCTGTTTACAGCATCTGTCATATGCTTGCTCCATAGACATTCATTGTAAGCCAAGCAAGAACTGTCAAAAAACTTGAAATTATTTTCTGTGGTATAAGGCACTGCAGCTGTTGGCAAAGCTTAACTTTCATTTAATATTCTCTTAAAAAAGCATTCTGAAGTGCTGAAACCTGGGTGTGTGGTATCATTCCTGGAGGTGGCATATTAACCTCATTTTGTATAAATGTCAGTCGTGTCCCAGTATGATTAGTCACGCACCTTGCAAATGCCAACCAAAATATATCACATTTGGATGATTTGAATGTGTCCATGTACAACACAACAATCTTCTTTAAAGACATCACAATCTTTACACACCCAGCACTAATCCAGCAGGAAGCTGAGGCTGTGGAAGATACAGCATTTCCTGTGAGATACATATATTAATGTTGACTTATATAAACAACTTCATTCAACTCTATATATATATATATATATATATATAAAAAACAGACACACACATACATATGTGTGTGTGTGTGTGTGTGTTTTACAGGGAAACTTGCATTGGATCTTCTTGCACCATTTGATTGTGCAAGTAGTGTAGAAATGTAAATAAATACATCTTCATTAATGTATAACTGTGTACGTGATCAGCAAATTGCTTAGGGTAGGAGTTTGTTCTAAACTACAAGCAATTTTTCTGTGCAAATGCAATCTGAAAATGCAAATACAGGTCAGTACAACAAAAAAGAATGGTGTGTGGAAGTTTTCTCTTGAGTTGAAGAGCTTAAACTTAAAACACATACCTTGTATTTTCATTATGTCTATGATAATTCTCTAGATTACATCTTTTTTGGGTTCTCCTTGAGGGGTTTGGCATATCGCATTTTTCTTTTTTATTATTTTCCAAGAAATTAGATTGATTTAAGTCTTGTGCAAGTGAAAAACATACACCTGCATCGAGACTCTTTTGACTTGTGCAAACCACTCAACCACCAGCAATTTTCCAGCATCATGTGGGTGACTTTTGCATGGACATGAACCACTCACATGTTCTCAGATAATGGAAAACATACAGGTGTTATAATTAAACTTGAAACACGGATGTGCAAAGCATGTTTCTTCACATAACCCTTTGTATTTGACGGGAGCTTTGTCACAAATGTCTGATCTCGCTTTAGTTTAGGTGGTTTAAACGAGTCACAGCAGTCGTTTTGTCAGTGAAGAGTCTTGTGAGGAGTATTTCAGACCAACAGAGAGACCTCAGCATGTCAGCTCTCCTCATCACTTCTCTGTGTTTGCCTGCGCTGACCAGTACATCCAGAAAAACCCTGTCAGATTCTTGGACAGGACACAAAGCAGATGAATTCAGTCATTAAACTTAAACGGCCAATAAATCACTGCCATTTGCTGGCAGAGCGAGTGACCCTCGACCCCTCCAGCTGTGGCAAGTGTGCAGCGGCGGTTTAGCGCACGTCTACCTGACCCGACGCAACCTTTAAGAGCATAGCCCTATGCTGCACGTACATCAACACATTTCCCAGAAACCTGGAAAAAACTCACTCCCCTCATATTTAAGACATTAATAGAAGAGTTATGAATCACCTACTAACTGTAAATATCTTTGAAAAAACTGCCAAAATGACAAATTGCCCCGGAGTGTTTTCGGCTGTGGAGTTCCTACAGCGTAACAGATCTGAAATACAGGAGATTGGTATCAGGGGGACAACATACCAGAGTGCCTGGTATGTAATAACAGTCATGTGTAAACACATGACATATATCTTCGCTCTCTGTATGGCCTAGCATGTCAAAACCAAGCCATATGGCACTTGAAAGGATCTTTATGGATATAGCTGTTTGGAAAAAAACTGGCAGGGGGTGGCATTCGGGCCTTGATGTAAACCCTTCAAACTTAGATCACCTTTTACATTACAGATGGCGTTACGCAAGGAAGTTTTCAATCTGTAACTTTAACCGATCTGTTGGATACCTTCAAAGGAGACGAGTACCAATCACTCAAACCTCCAAGCACTCCATGAGGTGACGTTCTGCAGATGTTTCATTCTGGCTAATGAAAAAAGCTCCATGCGAGTCTTAAAGTGTGCATGTTTCTCTCGCTGTTTGTGGGATGGGACTACGTGTCTACTGCCAGGTCTTAAAGAACACCGTGATGTATTTTATAGGAAATCATACTCATTTTCTGAGAAGTACCTCAAGCTTAGCATTTCCAAAGAAGTACTCTGGAAGAGACTAGATGTTTAACAGCTTGAGTTGTGTGGTTTGGTGCATGAGAGAGTGTCTGGGCATAGATGACATGCTCTTATATTAAATGCTTTTACCAATAATGGGCATTTCCCAGGCAGGCAGAAGGCCATGGTAAACCCACTACGAAAAGATACAGCCATTCTTTGTAAATGCACTAGAAAACACACCATTACCAACAAACAAATGAAGTACAGACAAAACTCAAGACTCTAAACTAATGACACGTATGAAAGACCACCTGAAATCTCTATTGAAAGCGGATACCTCAAATTACAGTTGTAGTGCTGTTCAGACAAGCTTAAAGAAAAACCTCTCTCCAGTTCACATGCATTTGAATTGAGAGAGATAAGTAAAGTCTTAAAGATAAGCTTGCACCAGAAATGCAGTACCAGAATTCTGCTAACTAGCCATGATTTTGGAGTCTTATTAGTTCTGGCAGACAGACATACCCTGTTGTCTTCTGGAAGGTAAAGCTAACCCCTCACTGGTTTGGGTCATAGCTTCCTGACAGTGTTAGGCCTCATCATTGCTCTCCTGAAAAAGACTCTGTTCCAGCAACAGGATTCAAGGCTGGGCTGAAATGTCAAATGCCTGACTGATCAGCAAAACACGATGCTTCCTAAAATCCTTATTCACCTATGCTTGACCGGACGAGGGTGTTACGCCTGTGACCTTTGACTTCTGATGTTGTGGTCAAGGTACCTTGGAGAAATAGTAACAGATAAATACTAATGCAGACATAAGGAAGGCGAGAGCAGGAAAGTCTTGTGTATGAATGATAGACAGGCAGATATTAGACAGGTTCCAAAGGAACTTCAGCAGCATGACTCGTAAGAATTAAAAAGCAAAAAATAAAGTCATCCTGGCCACAATGACAATTTATCCTGTGGAAAACTGCATGTCTGGTTACTTCATCATGTGTCGTGGTCACACCATTATACCAGTCTTTATCCAGTCTTTGTCATTTTACACATCAAAGGACAAATTCAACCAAAAATGACATTTCTGTCATCGTGTACTCATCCTCATGTCTTTCTAAACGTGAATGACAAAGAAGGAAATGTTTTGTAGAATGTTCACAGTGCTCTTTTCCACAGTATGAAAGTACACAGTATAGTTGAGTGGCTGTCAAACTCCCAAAAGGACCAAGCCAAGATCACTTACAAGACTTACTTTGGTGTCATCAAATCTGGAATTACACATCTTCACGTCTTATGGCTTTAAAACACACAAATTCACCCTTCAGAGTTTGATTGACAGGTGATCTGATCAATCATGACGATGAATCTGCTATTTTGTTCAACAACCAACCAGACAGGAAAGTAGATTAATGTCTGTGGACTTGAAATATAAAAATGGTGTGTAACTGTGTATTGACTTCTTAATGTGCATGGCTAAAGCAAGATAGCTTCTGATGTTCATTCATGTATATTTCATGCTATAATAACTAGTGAAGAGGAAGAGATTATCGGTTCAGGTGCTGCTTTAACTGAGGTGCTACAGCGATCTGTCATGACACATTAAATAGCCACAAAACTGTATTTATTGTTTGAATTAAAACATATATATGAACGCTGACCCTGTCATACCAAAAGTAACCTGCTCTGTTGGTGCGTAGTCAGTGTCCTCTTTACTCCGCGGTGTATTTTCACTGTGTGAGAACATGATGTGTGGCTTGAGAGTGCCATGGCTTGTCAGATTTAATAACAGCGATGCAGGGGGTAGGTCTTTGCGAAGGGTTAATTGAAGCACTTTATGGTTTTGACAGTTTCTAGTTATATGATTAAACCAGTGTGATCTTTTGCTTTTTACTTAGTAAAGAAGGTCATGCGTTTGGAAAGAATTTAGGGTTAGTAAAAGATCACACAATTTAGATTTGGAAAACAATTCCATTAAAATGTGAGAAGACCTGCTCAATCTCTTTATCAAACAAAGCAAACCCGCTTTTATTAATTTCCAATGTTTTTTTTTATTTTTTTATTCTGGCACTAAGGGAGAGGTATTCTTTAACATACTTAAAGACTTGGCAAGGAAAGGATCATTATTCTTGTAAAAAATCATACTTTTGTACAAATCCTACAATGATATGTTCAAACTATAGAAAACATCTGTGATTGCCAAAGCTCTATAACAGTCTCCCAAGTATTTATAAGTTTAACATTCAGTTGAAAGCATTAGCGTGTGTGTGTGTGTGTGAGAGAGAGAGAGACTATTTTATAAAGGCTGAAAGTAATGTCTACGGATGTTTCTTTTAAGAATCTGTGTTTGTGTGTGACAAGGGTTGATTATTTGAGTGGTTTTGTGGAATTTCTTTGCCTAAAGCCTAAAAGATCAACAAGACATGGACGGTTTGATGGAGAAGGTGGGACTTTGAAGTGTTTTCACGTGTGAAGGTTTTTGATTTTCACAGACATATATTTGTGTTTCATTGCAGGGGTGTGAGAGAGAGAAAGACAGCGCTTACCTCACAGTGCGTATAACATTTCAGGGGCCAATTTCCCCTCTGTGTGTGTGTGCAGTGCAACGCCTCTGTCTCCGCAGCACCAGAGCGGCAGTGAAAGCCGAAGACCTCCTGGGGCAAATCCTCCGCTATAATGACAGATCTTTTTACGAGGTGAAACTTCATGCTAGGTGGCCCGTCATCACACTGATGGGTTTCTCATCTTTCTCTTCTGAGCGCTCACAAGTCTTGAGCCAACTCAAACCAGCCAAATTCAAGTTTACTCTTAACATAGAGCGAATCAGTCTTCCATGGAAGACAGCGTAGATGTTTAATGATTCAAGATATGAGGAAAGGCATACAAGCTGTGAAGTGTGACTTCTCAGACAAACACTTTAAAACAAACAGTCTTATAGAAGCAGATCACATACAAAGACTAGTAGAGGATGAAGAGGCTATTAAACTTGGATGTTTGTGATGGTCTGGCCTTCTTCTAGAAAAATATTTTTGAAGCAGAATCACCACGAACACAGAAATCAAGCAGAAGATCAGGGTTAAACCAGCTCTGTGTGTATTAGCGCATGCTGGGATAGAGGCCAAAAAAGCACTCTTACATTCTCAGTTGCCATTTTAACAATTACAGTACTCTGAAATAGTCTGAGAAACATGGCTGTTATGATATCCAGAAACACCATTGCTTCAGTAGTGAATGAAAGACTATGATGAGTTGGTTAATTCTGCCTCCAGCATGATATATATTAGTTTAGTGCCTTTGCCTTTGGGATCTATACAAGTTTTACTGAAATAGATCTGTCTTAACTCAAAAATCTCTGTATTTCAACATTCAAATAGCTTCTTTATGGCATCTCTCAAGTAGTTCTCTACCTTATTATTTTTTCTTTGTCTGTCTCTATTTCTTCATTAGACTCAACCTACGGTATGACATGTTCACCCAGAACACGTTTTTATTTTCATTCCAATGCGTTACTTTTACATAGTTTTTTCCTATGTAAAGGCATGCTAGATGGACTTGTATGACGGTTGGGGTTTCGCACCGCATTTTTAAGACGCCGTGTCAAGTTAAAAGAATTACAAATTTTACAGGCAGCGCTGTGTCAATGTCTGTTCTAAAAAAAGTGGACCAATCAGAAGACTCCGTAGCCGGGGCAAGTATTGTGAGCTTTTGTTTACAGTAACAAGTTGGCATGGCAACGGTTTAATTTGAAGGCAACATGGCAGAGAAGGCTTTCTGCGATGCACTTTTTAAAACCATTCATGTGTGCAGCATCTCACGTTTTATATGCAATGACGTGTTCTGTGTAAACTGCCCCTTAGTGTGTTCTTGTGACCCTGAGGCATCCCTATCCACTCTGATACCATTGGCAGGACATCTGCAAACATCTCACTTACCTCATTATCTGCCACCCTAGTAAAAGAGTGGAAATTAAGTAGTGCACGCTGCACCTTCGAAAAAAGCAAATGTTCCAGAAAAACAAAAGCTGGTATTATAAATTGCACTCATGTTCTTCCAAGCCAGTATTAATTTCTCAGAAAATAAAAGAAAACAAAAAGAGAAAAGACTAACAGAGAAGTGTCTTCTGAAACCGTACAATCCCTTTGTGTGAGGAACATGCCAAAATTGAAACCATGCAACGGAGGGTTTGTCGTCAGTGACACCGAATGCAATAAGTCCTCACCTTCAGCATTCTTCACTATTTCACTTTTTGTATTCCAAAGAAGACAAAGGCAATATGAGAATGAAATGGCATGGGGGTGAGTAAAGGACAAAACTTTAGACTGAAATATACATTTAAGAAGAAGATAGAGACTAAAGGTTATGGTCATTGGGCCTTCGTTGCCAGATTAGAGAGATTCATTTCTGCAGAAGCATTTTATGACAGTTGGATCTAAGTGGACAATTTACCATTCAGGAAACCACATTACAGTGCTGGAGACACTGTGAGGGAGAAATTCATGTGGTCAGAATGGGGACTGCTCAATTTAAAGGCCTTGAATAATCCCCAATGCCAACCACTTGCAGAGTTAAAGTTCAGTGTAGCTCTACAACACGAGGTTATCGGAGTTGGTATTCTTGCTGTATATGGAATGAAAGTGAAATCAAGACCCTGATTCATTATGCATCTCCAATCTGCTGTAAACGGACTGTCAGTTGATTGTCTTGGTGATAGTAACCGACCAACAGAAGGAACCAAAGAGATTCTTCACTGGGAAACCACCTGCTTTGGCAGGAACAGCGAAGAGCTCATCCTGCTTTTGACACTGAAATCAGAGAATCCTCTGGAGCCACTGATCAAGAATCAGATTTCTCCGACTCTGATCTACAAGCTAAAAGCTCAAATTTATCACAAGAATGAATTCTGATTTGATGGGAAATGTAACTAGAGGTTATGCCTCCACAAAAAGACAATCACATGCGGTCTGTGATGGATATGCCACTTAGCCTGCTTTTAATCTTTGTTCTGTGGGACGTCCTGGTCTGTGTGTGCGTGTCTGTGTGGGAAGACAAATGAGAATGAGGTGAAAGCTGTCATTGAGAACTTGTTATCAAAGAGAGAGAGCTGGAGAGAGTCCAGGATTGGGAGTCAGATACAGTATACCACAGACTGCCGCATCAATGCTTTCATTTAAGTCACTATTTAACTCTCTTCTTCTCAAAGTCTGCCTTTTTCTAATCTAATGCTTCTTTGTCTCCGGCTTTGTCTCAGCATAGCTTTTTTCCAATCTTTGTTCTTTCACCTTTCAGTTAGACAAATAAAAGAATGTTCTTCAAATAACTAAAGAAATTCATAAAAGTAAAAATAGACAATTGTTGACATACAACAGGAGTATATAATGTTAAATGAATGTGGGCGCATATGTCAGATCATTTGAATTATAAAAGAATATGACTGGAATTTGCCATATTTAAATCTCCGGCTTTGATCACAGGCATCCGTGTCGTGGCATGCTTGATGTTTCTTTGGAAATGCTAGAGGAGTCCGAGAAAAATCTCTCCATTTAATCTCATTGCCGTGAACAATTGAGATACACAGGATTTTATATATCAGACGCTTTAGGCCACTGCAGAGATCATGGTTGTTAGGTGGTTAGCCACAGAGGTGAGCCGTGACCACAAACACGCCACCACATGCACACAAACACACAAAAACAGACCTCCATCAACAACCTGCTCTGTATGCTTGAAATAACAGCAGTGCAAAAAACCTCAAGCTTCCCTTTCAGGCATATTCTTCATTCAGGTCAGGATCAAAAGAAAAATTGACAATTGACAATGAATCTGCAGTGCAAAAAATTATTGTTATTTAATATTTGTGTCTTGTTTTCTAGTATAAATATCTAAATATTGTTGAATCAAGATATGTTTACTTGAGATACAAAATTACTTAAGATATTAACAACAAAAACAAAAACCTAACAATTTTGATGCATTTTTCAGGAAACAAAACTTAAGTCATTTTGCCTCTCAAGTAAATGCATCTTGATTCAACAGTGTTTGGATATTTGTACTGGAAAACAAATTACTAAGTCCGAATTTACATGACATAAACAAAACCGTACTGAACTCCAAAATATCGGAATATTCTTAATCTACGGAGAGAGATAAAGATGTTTAACCACCGGACACACAGTTAAGTGTGTACATATTTGTTTAGAAAATGTCTGCAGTGGGTTTACAAGAAAACTGCATCCTCCCACGAACACAACTGGAAGTGGTTCTGACCAGATGGCCACCGTACTCACACGCCACACCAGTGCTGCTGACATGCCACAGAGAAGTGCTGACAAAAATGCATAAAACCTGTGTTTTCTACGGTAGTCAGTTTACCATGCAAATGAAAGACAGAAAGGCTCAACAAGCAATGCTGAAACCACCTCAACCACATTGATGTTTCAGACCAAAAATATGTTGTATTCTGAGGCTAGACAGTGCCGACGTTTGAAATAGAATTATTAGGAAGCGTAAGTTACTACTGATGACCATTTCTGACTATAAATGGGTGTGCGGACAGAGAAACTCACATGACCCCTGATACAGTAGTATAGTGTCAGAAAAACCAACAGTACAGTGACTTTGCGACCTCCATCATTTGAATCACTGTCAGTGTAAACGTTTCTCTACGGGATATGTGTGCTGTGCCGTGTGTGATAATGAATGTCCTAACGGGTGTCACAGTTTCACTCCCTTTTGCACGTCGCATGTTGTTTCTCTCCTAGAAACATCTTCACAACTAATACATTAATGTCCTGAATAGGAACATGTGGTTTCTTTACACATTTAAGTAGCCCTCACTTCAAAGCTTCTCCACTGTTAACTCAGCACAGAAGTCAGAGAGTTCACAGCACTGAATCTGAAAGTGCAGAAAGGCGTTCAGACCATGATTCAGACACCTGTGTACCTCTGCACCAGTGTAAACTCTTCAAAAAAAAAAGGTTTCATGAAGATTTACGGTGGCCCGCAGTAGTGCACAACACAACATCTCCACAACAGAACATAATTATAGGACTTATTTCGTTGTGTTGCAGCTTTTTTCTGTTTTGCTGTGCACAACTGTGTCACCATAACCTTTAACATATATGGCACCTTTGGTTCAGATGATTTATCTTTGGATTCTTAAAATTATCTTCACATTAAGAAAATAATGCTTCTTTAAAGATCTTTGGGAAACCAAAAAAGGCACTTCTATGACATTATGACAAAAACTCCCTTTTGGAAACTTTTTTAAGATTATAGGTGACTTAACTTTATGACTTGTGGGATGCAGACCTTCCTCCCCATTTCTTGCACGGTATGCATAAAAGAAAGACACAAGAGCTCTTGTGAATGGGCACATTCTCGCTCCCAGAGACACTTCACAAGTTAAGAATGGCATGGAGCAGACCGAGCGATGGTTAATAGGCAGAATGCCAGAGTTGGGGGAAAAACCAGGAAAGAGATAGTGTGTGTGGGATGAGATGAACATCGCTACTGAACCTGACTTTCTCACACTCTCACCCAAACACAGCTGACTGCACTAATCCAAAGAATATAACAAGGGTTCAAAGAGTTTAGATAAGCAGACAGACAAGAGAAAGAGCATTAAGGTAAAAAGAAGGATTAACGAAAAGCAGGAATAAAACTGTGGCGAGGTGAAAGGGTGCAATTATATAACATAATAGCTAGCTTGCTAATTTCCTTAGGTTATGCACTATTATGAGAAAGTCTTGTTAACCCTTTCTCTGCCATTGCTGACATTTTTCCATCTTTCCTCTGTTTTTGTGCAGATACATATGTCATAAAACAGCATGTAAATCAAATGTTACAGAATGAAATGTCAACTCAGGAAGTGGTTTAGGACTTTGCAAGCTTTAGGGGTGTTAATGGAAGTGATCTTCTTCATCTATGTTTGATCATCGCTCTGAATCCGATCCGGATGAACAAAACTTTATTTTCTCTGCTTTTTGTTCTAAAGATTGCTTTTTTTATTAAACAAAAGAGTTGATTAAAAAAAGAATGCATAAAGCTGGAATAAAACTTTAAAGCAGAGGCTCTAGCTTCCTTTGACAAATTTAATTTAAGATATTCATACAACATTTTCTGGGGGCATGAACATTTTGTGAAAATGATAAAAAAAAATGCTGGCAGTGGCTGGCAATTATTATTTTTTAAATACTGGAGGGGAAAGGGTTATCTAAATGAAGCTTTCGACAAAATCATCATAAACCATAGCAAACATCCCCTACATACTGTGTGAAATAAGCCATAACCATGCCACATCTATCACAATTAAGACTGTAATTGATATAACAACAACAGCAAACAACCCAAAACAATCACAGCAGATGCTCAGTTCAGTCTCATAGTCAGACGGCGCGTCCACAGGTCATGTGAGGTGAATCAGTGCTCCGGCCCGAAACTACTGCACTGCAGAACCTTATCAGCGCCTGCTGTCTGGTTGCCCGGGGCGACAGGTGGGCCCTGGTTCTGGGTCAGAAGCCCATTAGCAAATGAAAGCTGTTGTAAACAGTGCAGACACTCTTCGCTGCTCTGATTTGTGTGTTTGCATTAGGGTTAACTGACATCAAAGCACATTCATGTGAATGCTGTAAAACTGCAAGGGTGGTGATGGCGGTGGGGGGGGTTATTTCACGTTATTATAATAAGCGAGTCATGTGGCGACCGAAAGCATAAATGAAAACACGTGTTTATAACAACCTATTTGTTTTATTGCAAATTTCAAACGAACCCCTAAAGTTTCTCGTTAAAGTCAACATTCTTAATGCAAAGGTTTTCTTTGTAATCAAAACAATTAATTGTGCAACCTCTTAAGGCAAGATACAACAAGGCAAAACAATGTTTGTTCATGCAGGTACATTTTGAGATATCTGGCTTTTCATAATGTTGTTTTAGACTGGTAGAAAACAAACATTACTTATTATCTTTTAAGTGTTTATTTTATTGTACTTTATCTATTTGAATCAGTAGGTTTCAATTGCAATACATGTCTTTATAGGCCATTTTTCTAAAAATGTGTTTTTTTTTCAGCCAGAAATGTCCACTTCAGGAGCACTTACATGCAATAATGTCTTATAATATTTTTATAATCTGAATGTTTTTTTAGAGTGGTTTGTACATATATAACTTATCTGCTTTTATTGCTAAAATATGGCTAAAATGTATTTATTTCAGCATGCATTTATTTTTATATGTTATGTATTAAAAAGAGAGATCCAAATTTCCCTCTGTAGAAGCATTTAACTGTAATAGGTCAACAAAATGAAATGTTCAGATTGCTGGAAACATGCAAATTAGTGCATGTTTAATTAGATGCATCATTTGCATATATAACCATAACATTTCAAACAACTCAATCAACCGGGAAAGTATGGTGATATCTATTAGTTACATTTTTTACCCTATTCACCTGGGATGTCTTGCCTTGAAGCGTAAAGCAACCTCATCAAACTTCACTGTAAACTGAAACTTAGAGTGCTGTGATAAAGACATGATCACAGATAAATATCGACAGCACTGGAAACTAATGCAAAAATAACTTGAGTGAGTGACCCCTCTCTCTCTCCATCACACAACGTTAGTGTTGTTAAGGACTAGTGCGAGGGTGAATGGAGCTGTGTGTGAGTATCGACGGGTGAGTGCTGTTAACCCCTGTCTATATCACCGGGTTAAGCAGGCGGAGGGGAAATGGGCCCTTCCAGTCATTTAATGTAATTATAGCCATAAAGCCACACACACAGTCACACACTACAGCCACAGACACATCACATACACACGGCATGGTTTTTCCCACTCTATCTTGGTATATCTTATACCTCATTGGCTTGTTTTTATCATGGCGTGTCATAGTTTGTCATACTGTACTCGTGCTTGTCTAAACCGGTCATGTTTCCTGCATGTGCTTATTTTCCCATGAGGATTGATTAAGTATGTATTTTTATCTACTGGATCTACTACACTAGCACAAAGCCAATCTTGTGAGAGCTGAACTGTGGTATGATATGCAGCTATATGAGCTGATAAAATAAACAGATTGACTTGTTTGTGTGATAATTGGTCTCCTGGTATAATACTCAAATACGGCTGGGAATAAACTCGGATCTGTGATGAAAAGTGGGAATCTGATTCATGCCAGATCATGCATGTTTGGAAACAGGAAATTGCACCCCATCACCTCCTTTCTATTTTCCCGTACAGTCTTATTGTAAGTCCTTTATCTACAAACAAAAGAAAAACACGAGTAACGACTGTGTGGGAAACTTTTAAATCCGCTGTTGTCTTTGTAACCACAGATTGCTCTTGATTTAGTGGCCGTCTTCAACCCATCCCTCTCTGTCTCTTTTTCTGTTTGTCTCCCTTTCTCTCTGTCTCTTTTTCTCCTTGTTTGTCTTTTCCTCCCCAGCATTTGACCTTTGCCATCCTCTCCATCCGTTCCGGCCTTGACCTTTTCTCCCCCACAAAGCTCCAGCGCTCTCCTCCACGGCGTCAGACTCCACTGACCTGCAGTTAACGTACGGCACTTAAAAAGTTCATTAACTTTAGACACCCTCATCACTCTTATTTCCCCTCTCTTTCTCTCACGTTCCATCTATCTTACTCGAGGTCATTACCATCTCTATGGAAACACTATGGTGAATCTGAAAACATGCCCCATTTCACCTTTCAAATAAAAGGAAAGCAAATAAAGTATAATCTGATAATGAATATCAAGCATATGGGCTTTTTTTTTTTGCAATATGACATTATTTTGTTAACAATTAAGCACATTCACCCCCAATTTTTTTGTACTCTCTATTATTGTCAGAGGTGATTCTTATTTTTTGGCTTACACTTTAGTTTGGGGACCAATTCTCACTATTAAATAGCTATTAACTATAAATGATGTCTCAATAAACTCCTAATTTGCTGTTTATTAATAGTAAGGTAGTTGTTCATTTATAAGGGGTAGGGTTAAGGGATCTAAAATAATGCATTAACAAGTGGTTTATAAGAATAATAAACAGCCAATGTGCGTGATAATTAATAAGCAACTAGTTAATAGTGAAAATTGGTCTATTTTTATTAGTATAATTATATGTTATAGGATGTGAAACAGGTTATCATGCATTATGCATAATTTATCATTACTAATATACATATTTAAATATATTTTCACAATGCAGACTTTTTCTTTATTTCTTTATAAATATATCTGTGTCAGGGTGATGTCAAAAACAGAGAAATGGTCAGTATTTAATGTGAGATTGTGAGGAGAGATACAGTATAACATTGATTCACATTGCTTTGTACTCGAGAACAGAAATCCACCATCAGCAGCAATTCTTTCTCGCCAAGTCATTTGTTTTCCTGTCCATTCCTCCCTTTCTTTTCATTCTTTTTTTGTCTTTATGCCCTTCTTTTTCCTTGGTTTCTCAAATATAGCTCAGACTGGTTTCTTTGCTTGTTTGCGCAAGTTTTAAATATAAAGAGTCAAATAGCCAAAACGACAAAAGGTACAAGCAAACAACACCGAGAACAACATACCAGACGTGACCGGTCAGTGCGGACTGTATTTTAGGGCTCAAAATTAAATAATGGAGAAGCGCTGCACAGCCTGTGTTTGTTCTCCTAAACAGACAGCAGAAATGTCCCGGGTTCATTCACTAGACTGAGACTGCACTATAATTACCACTAACACTCGTTAATCAATCACTGAAGAGCTCAAGGGAGAGCCACCGCAATAGAGCTCAAATAAAAGACATGGTAAGGACTTGGTGCTTTAAAGCTCAACAGTGACCATCTGTGACCGGTTTTAGAAGTATATTTCCCATCTCTTTCATTCAACAGCAACATCACAACATTCAGTAACCTTTAGTAGTAACATTTATTACTACCCAATAAAACATAACAAATGTTATAATCAACCAACTTTGAATGTGTTTACAGGCCTACTAGACAAGTCAGAACATAGAGCACATTCCTACCTACGAGCTCCAAAACTGCAATAATGTGACGCACAAAATGCAATTTTTAGGGTTTAGTGTAAGAAAATTAATAGCAAAGGTTGTGTATCAAAAGGACAAAAAAATCTGTATGCAAAAAAAAATGTTTTTTTATATAAAATATTTTTTGTAATTGCACTTGCATGTTTCATAAATTTATATTTGTATTGTATATGAGTGTATGTATGGCAGATGTCTGTATATGTACATGTGTGCATATATATATATATATATATATATAATTTGATGTAGTATTATTGCATTTGTTTTGAATATTAGTTTTTTATATTTCAGTGCACTTTGCACATTAATTCAATCTTAGTGCTGCTTCAATTAAATAACACTTCGTATGGACTCTCAACCTACAGTTGGTTCCAGAAGAGTTTGACATTAGCATGTAACACAATCAGCATGACAAGCACAAAACAGGGCACCTTTCTGGACATGGCCCAAAGCCCTAATAAACATAAACCTGCACAAGCATGCACTATTAATGGACAAAATAACAAAAAACACTGTAATTACTAATTACTTGCAGTATTTAACTAATTCTATACATTTATTTTCTATTCTATTACATTTAAGTAATGTTGGTTTATTTGTGCAGAATGTATAAGACTATAATGAAATATGAGACCGCATTGCAATGGCACATTTACCAGCAATTTGCATGATTACCAAAATAGCTCATTCTTTACACTGAACCATGTTTTGTATACCATATACATACTGTATAAGCACACAAACACACTAACTCTTCTCCGTCCAATTTAACATCCCATGCAGCGCTGGGGCGATAAAGAGTCAGTCAGAGGTGACCACCCGTCTCAGCTTACACGTCCATCACAACCCAAACATTCATTTCCTCCATAGCAGGGGGCTTATGGGACACTTTCTCTCTGATCTTCTGACCTCTCTTATTTTATGTCCTTTCTCACATCTCCATCTCTTTCTAGGACTAGCTGCTGAGTTTTAAGGTATATGTATATATATATATATATATATATAATATATTCACCCACAGTCCATATTAAGAGATTTGCATCCCAGCAACCATGAAGAGCTATAACTACTGAGCGGGTCACGACCTCTCTTTTCTCTCTTCCCTCTCCAAACATTTACTTTTCCAGTCTATATGTTTGGAAAGAGCCTTTTTTATTTGTGCTGGTATTCATTTTTCGTTTCTAATTACTTTTTGTTGTCTAATCGTCAGTGCAGCGCTCCGCGTGTACAACCCAACCCATTCTCGGGCTCTGGATTGTTTTAAGATGGTCTGACTTTTGATGGGAGAAGGTGTTTATAGAGGTGCAGTCATGACACTGATGTTCAAGACATATGGTTACAAGAAAAATCATATTCATGGTGCTGCTCTGTGGCGACATCATGTGAAAGTCGTGGAAACTTATTCAAACACTATTCCACTAAACCAGTCGTGTGTTGCGATAGATGATCGTGTGACAGCAAGAGTTTTGCAAGCTGTCAGCGCTATAACTAAAATAATACAAAAAAACCAAAAAGAAAAATATATATAGATAAATGGATTTCCTTTCAATTTCTCAAGCTAAAAATAAAAACATACATGACAAATGACTACGAAAGTCAATAAATCTATAGTATAATCACACTTATAGCAATTTGCAACTCAAATTAAAGCTGACTAATTAGATGACTATCTAATTAAGACCAGACTGTGTTGTATCGGCTCCTGGATTGCTGAGATCACTGGAAATGAGCCAAATCAGCTTGAATTGTGACCATAATGAGTTTAGAAATAATTACTTGAATCTGTTGTTCGGTGTGTGACTGATGGTTTTACGCTGGTAAATGAAAAAGGTCTCTCTTTGCTCACAAACATTTCATTCAACCACAACTGTGAAATTATAGGTTCCATTACTATTGCTAAGAGAGTCAGTTGAAAAACAAACTGTAGCCAAACCACCATGCACAAGTTCACCAGATGTTACGATAAGATAAAGAAACCCTAAATCAAGAAGTTTTCATGCAGAGATTCCTCCACCTGCAGCAACGATGCAGATTTCACACTTACAACATAAGCCCTTCTCCTAAATGACGAAACACGGTGTCATCACACTGACAAAGTACGTGCAGAAAATCAGCCAAGCAAACATGTCTCATACGAAAACTTCTGGAATTGACATCTCAAACACAAAATCTTTAAACTTTCAAAGACAGACTGTAATATGAATGAAAAAAGGCCAGTCAATCAAGAAACCTGTGTAGTGATTCAGAGAGTGATGAGACCTGCTGTGAGCCAACATACACACACATTAGAATCACGTGCAGTTGCCAAGGATAATATACAAGACCGATAGGAAAAATACCCCAGATAGAGAGAGCGAGAGATGCAGTTCAGTAGTTAGGAGAAAAAGAGGGATGGAAGAAGGAAGGGAAGGAAAGTGATTGTGCTTTCAATCCCTCTCCGGGTTAATTACTATGCTGAAAGATAAATTACCCAGTAACCCGCTCCCAGCTGTACTCCTTAACCTCTACAAGGCGTGTTTTTGGGTGTTCTCTTTTCAAGCAAGAGTGTGTACAACAAATCAATCAGTGCCTTGCTCAGATCTCTTCTTGCCTTCAGAAAGACAACAGTATATACCAATGTTAAGCTTGTCATGTATAACTTCACAGATACAGTATTCTCAGTCGTCTCGAAAACCGAATTTAG
The DNA here is from genome assembly GCA_003573665.1 of Oxygymnocypris stewartii. NCBI lineage: Eukaryota > Metazoa > Chordata > Actinopteri > Cypriniformes > Cyprinidae > Oxygymnocypris > Oxygymnocypris stewartii. The sequence continues at coordinate 53,656 of QVTF01004165.1, read as the reverse complement.
CATTATAAAAGGTTTCAATTACAATGTTATTGTAGAATTACTTTATTCGTAGACATATGTGTCACTAATGATTAATATTACGTAACTGACAGTACCTAATAATAGGAAGTAGAGGTCGACCAATATATCGGGACGATATTTGTCATTTTTTAATATATCGGCATCGCCCGATATACGTGTTTAGTAGCTCCGATTTAAAGTCAGGCACATCTGTGGGCAGCCCCGTGTTATTGTTGCGGTGGAACGTGCTGATGCTGCATGTGAAGGACCCCAAGCCAAAACTTTTGGAAGTGTCAAGTGAGTTCACAGTGCAGTCAGATAAGTTCTGTGCTTATAATTTAATTAGATTTGTTTTAACAAACAAAAGCAAAATGGTAAAGCTGACTTGTCAGCTAACTAAGTGGTAAACAGTTGGTTCTCACATTGATGGTGCAATCATACAGCAATTTGATTACATGAAAAAAACAATAAGGCTGTGAGAAACAAGACCTGTGTGGGTAGTGGAAGTTGGGTGGAGGAAACAAACTTGGGTTTGGACCAAGCAATTTAAAGAAATATGAAAATAGTTTTAAATCTCATGCAAGTGCACATCATTTTGAACGTATTAGTTTGAAGCATTTTCTATTTCTTCAGCAGTAAAAATGTAATGTCAGTGCACCTTAAATGTTGCGTCCCTCTCCTACATATCACTCCACCTTTGTCTGGTTTGGATGAAACATACAAATGGACCAAATGGATGAGTTTCTAATAATGCAAATGTGTAAACGTTTACATCAATGATGTCTATATTTGCACTCAAGGCCATCCGGTCTCTCTTCTCTCTCTCATGTGAGGTTATTGAGACAAAAAAAAAAGATGTGACAAATGAGTAAAAGGCTCATAAGAGCAGAGGACACATAAAAAAGCTGGAAAACCAGTGTAAAAGCAGTTTCCTGGCTTAAAAGCTTTCATCTCTCTGGTTGTGGATCAAAGCGTACTGCTGCTTTAGGATTCCGCTCTTTAGGAGGATTAGCGACCGACAATTTGCATCTCTCTGATTGCGGACAGCACGGTGAGCATGGTGGTCTGGACACTACCCTACACTGCAAGTGTGTGCGCATAAGAAGATTCTAGATGGAGTTCTACGCTTGTCAGAAGAATGAGTAAAAGCATAGGAGATGAAAAGGCCTTTGCTCAACCTGTGTGTGTGAGAACTCGGATCGCTACACACATACAAAGCTTGTCTGGTCTAGCAACCCAATTGTGCACAAACGAGGTCGCCTGTTTGGATTTCAGTCTGTTTATGTTTGCAAGTTTGTTTAAACCTCTCTAAGGTCACTATTTGCGTGTGGATGTGTTTTCGGCTGAGTGGTTTGGCGTAAACTCACGGTCTGCTGTCTGGAGGTATACGGATATGTGTGTATTGTTGCTATTTCTGCTGTCTGACTAACACCAGTGGGCTCTGGCACCACCACACTATTCTTTCCTGCTGCCCCAATTGTCACTTTTGTGTAAATGACAGAAGAGGCGAGACAGAATGATGAGTTTTCTGTGTGTTATCCTATTGGACGAGCAGTATTACTTAAGTATGTTTGTGTGTATGTGTTTGTGTTGGGCCAGGTGGCTCTAGAGGGAGACAGCTGTTTCTATTTCAGACCTCCACCCTAAGGCTTATTATGGATATACGGGGGACGAAATAGAGCAAACGACAAAGACGGAGTGAAAGAGAGAACAAAAAATAGCAGTAACAAACAAACCTGTCTCAAACATATGCCCAAACATTCACAGTAACACAATTAAACTCATTAAGACAGACTCATCCTCAGCTGTACTGCCCGGGAGCTGAAAATGGTACGTACACTTTATCTTGGAATCAGAGTAACATGCTATCTTTTGAATTTACAAGCGAGTTTACTCTTTTTCTATTTATTTACTGACCAATACAACTGACAAGCTGTATTTTCCCCCATATGGTAGTTATATGTATGCCTACGCAGTGCACATTACATCATATCTACATTACAAGCACAGTGCTATGCATCAAAACTAGCATTATAATCATTGAAGCGTTCTACTCAGCCCAATCATAAAAGGCACAAAAACAAGGAATTAAATGTTACATGTACTGGTCCTGACAACAGAACCAGCACCATTTAGATATAAATAAACGGTAGTCATTGCATGCAAACTATATTGGTAGGACAAACGCTTCACAAAAAAACCTATTGCTAGGTAAGCATACCATTACCCTTCTGTAAGACAAAAAGACAACATTGTTACATTTTTGCATTATTCCAAATTAAATTATCTCTTATTTTTAAACATTTAAAGTTCACCAACACATGTCTGGCTCTCTGTGCATTGAAACAGGAACCTGACCGCAGAGTTAAGTCTATGGTATGAATTGTGGTAAATCAGTCAGACAAACTCTTTCATATATTCATTGTTTAATGACCTGCTTCCAGAAAATTTCTCATATTTTATTACCAGAAACCATCTAGCCGTCCCAGTACATTAACAGCTATGTCTTTCTCAGAAGATTTATTTTAGCAGCACCCTACCTCAACAGTAACAAGATGTGCTTAAAGACCTGGGAACACTGGACAGACAGACTTTCTCCTGACATCATACCTCACCTGTGGCCAGATTCAGAATCACCTTCTGAATCACCTGAGGAGTTGGCAGGTAACACAGGCTCCATTCACGTGAGCAGATCACCAAGACGTGAACTCCATGGCCTGTTTATCACCATTGAGTGCTGTGTTAGATGATAATGGGGGTGTTAGGACTCTGCAGACGGAGAAACGAGCTGATAAGTGAGGTATAAGGGGTCTCAGTGGAGCTATAAACAAGAATAAATCCTAAGATGCCGATGGATGCGTCATATTTCAGAGCTGTACCATGTAGAGAGTAAAATCCTACAACAGTCTGAGAGGCGAGAGGTGAAAGGAAGCTGAACGGCCCAGAGGAAACACCTCCACTCCTAACCAAAACCAGATGCGTGTCAACCTAACAAAAGCAATGGTGTAAGCTTTCCAGTTTTGGAATAAAAATAGTAAAGTACATTGATTTATACAGATTTAACAAAACCAGTAATAATATTTATAATATTCACATTGCAACTGAAATTCTTGAGCATTCCTATGCAATCAGTTTCATGGTTAGATGAATGCTGTAAGTGCTAAATTCTTTTAGACTTTGTCTTAAGGGATTTTTTGTTTGTTTGTTTCCTCAGGTTACAGGTAAGATTATGGTACACTGAAGGGAACTGAACTAAAATGGTCTCGGTCAACCCTCCTCCACATTATCATGTTCAGAATAAACTCTTGTCCTTTTTCTGCAGGGAGTAGGATAGGAGAAAAGCAACAATGGATAGACTGGATGACCTTACTTTTTTCTCTCACAGAAGTCTCTCACAGACACTCCTTCCAAAATAAACTGCCAGTCCCTAAGCGACAAGTCAAAAGCCGAGACAAGCAGATAAAAATGGTCTGATCTCATCCTGGCTTCATCAAAATAATGGAACAGTTTTCTGCTTCCTGCTGCTTTAAAGCACGAAGAAGCAGCGACTAGCCATCTACTCTCAACATTAGTCTTTAGGAACCACTAATACTAATATTGTCATAAGCAATGCAGCTAAATATTGAAAAATATATTCATTAAAAAAAATACAAAAGTATTAGAGAATATATTAACTCAGTATACAGTAGTCAACATTTGAAGTGGATCAAAAAAGTTAATCAATGTTGTCCTAAGACAAGAACGACAATTTTGGTTTAAAGACAACCTTTCAAAAGGTTTTGATCCACTTCAAATGTTGACTAGTATAGTATAATTGATGAATTTGCAATGGTTATTTTGGATTTACTGGTATTAGGTCGAGCTGGATGTTTTTATTTCCTGTGTTCTGACCTCATCACTGAAATTGAACAGGGGTAGTATCACTAGAACATTAGGGCGATAAAAATCTGTTTTGTGAGTTAAACATGAAACCTTTTCTACTTTCCAATAGTTGCAGTAGATAATGTAATTCAGAAACCCTGTCCAACAGTATTTAAGTCACTTATGATTCCAATTGCCTTCCGTCTGTTTTATGTTCAAGCAAGCCTGAGGGATCAAGCAAGACATTTCTTAAAACAAACCATCACACTACATGTTGACATGTAGACATCTATCGGGACAAACAGACACATGTTTAATGTACACAAATATTGAATTTGAGTAGATAATGATTTTTTACATTTAGAATGGCTTAATGGGTATTGCATGGGACAACAGTGATATGGAAGAATATCCATGAAAAACAGCCTTCCGCTCTCTTAAGGCAATGTATCCCATACAGTCCAAAGAGTGGCTTCATGCTGTAAGTGGATGTAGTGGAGAAGGAAACTCCAAGGGCATTTGGGGAAGCCAGCTCAGGAGAGGCTGTCATTCACAATGATGGAGGAGGATAAGAAATTATTCGGAGTGACTTCTTTTCACGTGACCACCATAGTGCTCTGAAGGAAAGGGTAATTGAATTTCCAGCCTTGGTTTATTAAGCTTCTTAGCAATATCTGGAGCAGTTCCACTGCCAGGATACTAGGATTACAGGCCTTCACAGAGCCTCTAGCCAGACATTCCTAAAGGGAAGACCTGAGAGAACAGAGACCTCATTCTCCAGACCCAGCGGTGCACACAATCCAACAAAGAACCGAGTCCACTTCCTAAACAAGACATTACAAGAATGTTGAAACTTACTGTATGAAATGAACTAGACTAGGGGTCACTCCAGACATGGAAAGGCTCAGATTTTTTTCCTTATCCACAGGGTAAGCTGAGAATGGCAACACAGTACATGGATAAAATGTCCCCTAGTGGATGAACATTCGGCTTCTAATGATATACATTGGAGACAGGGTCATAACCCTGAAAGATGAGAAATCACAGAAGAATATGGTCATTGTTAAAAATCTTCTGGTTAAAGCAAATATACAGTACTGAAAAAAAATACAATGCGATAAAGACCCAGCTGGGTTGACAGTGAATTGAAAGTAATTTGAAACCATTCTGGCACAGCACCCAATAATGTTTGTGTCTGTGACTTATCTAACAGATTTAAAGCCAAGTGGGCTTCTTTTATATCAGAGGTTGTGGTTTTACGAAGCTACAACTTGTCTTCTCAATTTAATGCTTAAATGCCACTCTTCATTGCTATATCAAAGATACACAAATGGGGATTGACAGAGGTTTACACTGGCAAATCAGAGACGTCTCTTTAGGAGATATTATGCTTCCATTAAGACTGCAAGAAAAGCCAAGCCACATAGTCTTGAAAACAGGTGGCTGCAACTTAAGACTCCCAAAACTTAAACCTGCAAAACTGAGAAATATCTAAGTGTATCCAGTGCAAGTGTAAAATGAATCCATATCTGAGGTTCAGACTTGCTGAGGTTATTTAGCGTATGATTGAATGAACACTGATAACCTCATCTGTATCTGGACATGCTTCGTTCCCACTTTCTTCGGAGACTTGGGTCTTTGATCAATATTTAAAGATAAAAACGTCTTTAAGGGTCACTATAATTCAAGGTTCAAGGTTCAAGGTTTCAAGGTTTCTTTATTTGTCACATAATAAATTATACAGGGTATAATCAAAAGTGAAATGTAGGTCAAATCAGGTCCGCTCAGTGGACAGTGCAAAGAATAAAAAAAATTATATAAAAGTAACACCACACAAGAGCATATATATAGGTAAAAGAAGAAATAAAAGTAAAATATGCAGTAGAATAAAGAAAAGTGCAAAACAGTAAGATGTGCAAACACGTAGGATGTGCAAAAACAGTATATGGAACTTAATAAATAGTACTATAAACAGGGGGGATGAGAGGGATGTGCAAACGACAGGAGGGATGAGAGGGATGTGCAAACGGCTTTTTTTTGTAAATGTTTATGAAACAGAGTTTGTGTTAAGGAGCCTGATGGCCTGAGGGAAGAAGCTCCTCCTCAGTCTTTCAGTTTAAAAACAAAGATAATAAAGATAAGTATGGTTTAGCCCACATTTATTCTTAAGAAAGAAATAAACCAAACTCCTCAAAAGATTCTGGATTCTGTATAATGGCCGAATCTTTATCGACTACTTTCCTCTAAGATAATTTATGGGCTTAGAACAGTCTCTGGACTATGTCTGGTGGCTTCAGCTCTAAGATAATTTACGGGCTTAGAATATGTCTGGTGGCTTCAGCTCTAAGAGCAACGAGCACCTAAGAGTTTTATACTGGGCATATTCAAAATTTAAAAAGTTCCCAAAGAACTCTCAAACAAACACCAGTTCCCAAAGACATCTCCAGGGATAGCAATAACTGTGGTAACAAACCCTAAAGCACACAGGACTTATCCTAGTTCACTCACTTCCAATTATTGGCAAATAAAGCCTCCTCTACCTTCATAGAGAGCATAGCCTTAGATCAGTGGTTCCAACCTGGGGGGCTCGCCCGACTAATATACGGGTGGTTGGGGGGCCTCAGATTATGAACAACATATGAAAAATGAAAAAAAGTTTGGAAACCACTGCCTTAGATAATATAGATATTACTTCAGGTGGGAGGGGAAAGGAGCAATCTTTAGCAATAGTGCAGGGTAAGTTGACTCAGTGGGGCTTTCTGAGGAAGAGATGTTGGTTCAGTGTCATGGAGACAGAAACAGTTCTCATCGTGATTTGTTGGTGTTGTAGAGGTCTGTTTTATATTAGCCACCTCTCTTGAGGCTTCTGGTTATTCAGCGCACTTACTCCTAATCAGATCCATATTCACCCGATAGGGGAGCCAGTTAACATATGAGCCCTATATAGTAATCAACAGCCTGTCAGGCTTATGGGAGGAAAGGAGACTTCATGTGAACAGAGGAAGTCCCTCTTGGACTTTTGTGGACAGCTGTGGAAACTGATGGTTTGTCTTTTATGGGTTACTGAGAACACTGAATCAAACTGTCTCTCACAGTAGCAATACAGTTCTGAACAAACAACACACTGTAATATGCTATAGTTAGTAGCAGCAAGCATGCCTTGTACTCCGCTACATTCTTCTATTTATTTATTTTATTGTATATAACCTCTTAAACCACATATATTCCATCATATAAACCAGAAACTCATTCAGCTTTCCTTCATAATATGATCTTAAATCTTTGCTTATGACTTTATTTTGCAAGGTCAAGTCTAGATGCAATGGAAACGAGGAGCATATAGGGGTCTATCTTGGTTTAGAGCAAACTGGTTCCTACAAATATAGATTTAGCGCCATGCCTTACAGTTCCTGTCCCAAACTGTCTTTTTTTGTCTGCTAAGCACTTCCTGTCAGGCTAACATATCATGGAAAAAACACAAATCAGAAACAGATGCAACAATGAGAGGCATACCTTCTTAGACAATTTCATCTTGGTGTTGTGTCAAGCATCCGTTCTTCCATCTGCTCTTGAGGGTTGAGCATCGGAGTGTGTTTTAGTGCTTGTTATGGAAAGATAAATCTTAAGGTCAGAGTTTTAATTTGGTCCACTGGCAAAGTGCAAACAACTGCTCATGAAGGGACTCACGTAAAGTGGATTTTATGTAGATGCATGATGAAACTTAGATTTAAGGTCTTTCACATACATAAAAATTGTCGTATCTACTGTGGGATTCGCACCCATGTTGCTCAAGCAGATGTTAGTGCAGAAGTTTTAGATCATGCACGTCGCTTTGATGTGCAATGTTCTCCTACACCACCCACCAGAAACACTGATGTCTAAAGAGACAAAGAGGGGCGTGAATGAAAGTCTGCACATGGTTACAACTTCAAATACGACTTATTTTTAAGTTACTTCTTATGAGGACAGTGGAGTCTAGTCCAAAGCTATTATACCAGTTGGCTACATCACAAGCTGATTAATCAGGTATGCACCACCTCAGAACTTGAGTTGAGGCCTGACATCTGCCCTCTCACTAACCACTGGCAAGGAGTTTACATTCACGTTTGCAGTAAAAACTCCTCAACTTGTGTTATCCATAACCTTAGTTCATGGAGAAACTCCAGAAGCTTTATTAATCACAATATTGACATATTTCTTCATGCATTTCGGTAAAGGTCTGGCTTTCCCGCTCAAATGAGAACCAAGATTCTCTTAAAAACAAATGCTCACCATTGATCTTTGTCCAAAACAAACAGAATGACATTATTACTTCCAGCTAACTTGACACTGAGTGCAGAATAGCATAAAATAAAGGATAGTCCTTCTCCAGGGAGTGATGCAAGACCAGGAGTGTTAGTTTCCACTTGCCAAAGCGAAAAAAAGAAAACATAAATGGAGATTCTTCAAGCAGCATGATACCAACCCGCTTAGAAGCATCCAGACCTTTTGGAAAATGTTCTGCATCAGCTGGGCTTTGCTTGGCTGGATAGAAATCCTTAGGAGGCAGTACGCAAGAACAGAAAAACCAAACACTTGCACCTCTTCCTCAAAAGCAGCTAAATAAACCCCAAAGTCCAAACACAGTAGGGTTCACTTCAATGTTCCCTATTATATTATATACAATACTAGAAAAAACATCATCAAGCAAAGCAAAAAATTGAAAAGGTTTAAAACTTGAGGTTAACTCAGAAAATACACAATGTGTGGTGAGTACCTTCCCACAGAATCCACAGAAGCCTGGCTAAAATCGAATGGTACAGAGATTATGCAAGAACAAAAATCCTATTCTGAGCTAAAGGAGCAGTTAAAAAAAGAAAAAGTGCACAATGACTGAAAGAAAAACATTGAACAGGTGGCATACTAAAACTCTGGCCCAGGGAACCTCAAAAGCTACTATTCAATCTACCATTCTAACAGATGTAAACAAAGGAACATGTTCTCGTTGGACAATTAACTTTGGTCTGCTGCAGTTAGTCTTAATAACTACATTATGCTACACGTATCACAATATCAGGATCAGTATCAGTGCAGTTTGTCCACAAACTCATGACAAAAGAACATATCAGCCATATTAGGATGTTCCCAATTGAAATGTATCATATGATGTCCATAGAATTCACTCACTGCTATTCCAAAGTGCATGTTCTTGCTGCAAGGACTCAAGTTATTCTCACTCCGCAGTTAAAGGGTGATAAAAGGTGAGGTAACACATGCATGCATTGATATCATGCTCGGATTATTAGTGACACACACAGTTACACTTCCCAGTATTATGCATTCGTTCATGGTTCCATAGGTGTCTTATAAGATTGATTCACACAAACACAAATCTATGAATTGACAAACAATAGTGAAGAATATTCTAAGAATCCTAGGTTATGGAATATCCTAGTTTTCTGACCTTTGTAGCCTATTTCCTTGTTTTTCGTTTTTTTGTAAGAGTGCATCTTCTAATTAGGCATACTTCAGACTAAAGAAGCTCTTGACTACTGGCTTTTCCTCTCTACACTTACAGGAAGGCTGGAGGAGACCGTCTCAAGTCTTTGGCAGTGAATGACCCCCAACCGAGAGGTGAACAGAACACAGGGGTTTTCACAGAATTCCACCTTAGACACACACAATGCGCTGCAAGTATGTGAATGGAGTGTCCTTCAGACTTACAAACTGTAGATTGTTTCTAGAATGTTTTTCATTCTGTTGACTCAAGAATGATAAATTGGGGGCTAATGGAGGTCATTTTGATAATGAGCTTTCCTGTAGCTCAACTGGTAGAGCATGGCGCTAGCAACGCCAAGATCATGGGTTCGATTCCCAGGGAAAGCAAGACTTGATAAAATGTAGAAACTGTAATTGAATGCAATGTAAGTCGCTTTGGATAAAAGCGTCTGCTAAAATGCATAAATGTAAATAAATGTAATGAAAACAATGATGCATTAATAAAGTCTTACATTTCATCTTTTAACTTATGAGTCTGTCAACGGGAACATTTCTTATCTAAGCACATACTTTCTAGACTAACATCACTAACTCCCCTAGTGCTGAAGACATTCACGGTTACTTAATAGTTTTACAGGTCTAGCTCCTCTTTGAAGTCATTTCGAATAAAAGGTATTTTGGATTCATTCAAAAATACTATACAATGGCCGATCCCTATTTATTTATATTCAATTTTGTGCTCCAATGTCTCCTATCTGGCTCATCTCCCAGTCCACGTGGATCTGCAGATTATTAAAAGATGAAGCTTTATCTCAAAAAAGTATGCTACCCCCTATTGGACAGTTTAAGCACAACAGTAACAGGTAAACAGACTGAGGTTTCCACAGCAAATATAAACCTGAAAAGTATTTACACACACAAGGCACAGTCTAATTCTGTAAAAATGTCTGGCATTATTACAGAATAATAATTTAGATTTTTCTAATGCAAAATGGGTAGCACTGCTCAAATGTCTAAGTACTCAGGGCAACCAGGGCATATATATTACTGACAGCTTCTCATCCGCAGTGGGTGGATCATGAGAGCAAATGGTCTCATGATCCACCCACTGCGGATGAGAAGCTGTCAGTAATATATATGCCCTGGTTGCCCTGAGTACTTAGACATTTGAGCAGTGCTACCCATTTTGCATTAGAAAAATCTAATTCAACAGGAGAACAAGACTGATAGTGAGTGGAGGACAGTGATGTCATCTAATGGCAGGTGGTCATTTCCTCTGAAAGGCACATTTGTCATGAACTCAAACAAACACCTACTGTATTTATATTTCAAAGCCTGAATTTAAGTAGATGTGTACAAAAGAGAGAGTAAATGAAACGTGACAATATGCTACAGCTCCTTTTCAGGGTCAGGTTTTAATTATAATAAAATATGGCTGAATCTCCAACTTATTTTAGAGTACTGCCGTGTGTTTAAGAACTAGCATGGTTATCTCTACCTCATCCAGCATTGTCTGTAATCTACCTCTTCTGACAGTCTGATAAAAGACTGTTCTTTTTCTTGCACTACTCGCATCTGCACAGTTTTGTTTTATTTAACTGGTTTGCACTCTATCTGCCATGTGCCTTATGTCACTTTATCTCTTTTCTATTTTTTTATTGTTCTACAATGTCCTCATTTGTATATCTGTATAGTTTGTATGTACATATGGTTAAACCGTATTTATCTGTATTTTAACGTCTACTGTCAGTGTTTAATGTTAACTGTATGCACCAAGGGTCTGAGAGTAACGCAATTTCAATTATCTGTATGTATGTACTGTACATGTGGAAGAATTGACAATAAAACTTGACTTGACTTGACTTATGTGGGTCAACACTTTTTTTGTGTGCATGTAAAAACATCTGTATTTTTACAAATCCTTTTGGTGTGTCTGCATGACCACATGTTTAGATTTAAGCATTAGTATACAATGTGGTTAATGTGAGTACAACTGCAAAAATGTGTTTTGTCTGTATATTAACAACTACGCATGAGCTTAAGCTGTCTGATTTGTTTACGAGAGACTCTAAAAGTCCCATGGTACCCACCTGAAAGGAAGCGAGAAAAGGTCAAACTATGATGGGAAAAACAAAGGTGGACACAAGTCACAAAATCATGTTCATTTCTAAGAGTTATTCAGCAACAATCTCATTTCTGTTTTATCGACCGACCAACCAGAGGTCACTTACTATCTGGTGCATATTACACACAAAAATGGTAAGCTTTTTCTTTAACTATCAAACTCTGTCTGCTACACAGTTTCAGAGTCGGAGTGCAAATGTTTTACTGGTCTGCTAGGAAAACAAAAAGTCATTTTTGCAAAGTGCCAAGCTACTACAAAGAGCACTTCTGTGGAAGACTACCTTTATATGCTGGATTTGGCAGTTTGACGTGAGTTATCTGGAATAAATTCAGCATTGTTTGAGCTTAGTTTTAGTCCCAAGTAAATGGGATATTCCTGTGCATAACTGAGCGTCTGATTAATTGGCAACTTACATTTGGATTGTACTGGACATATTTACATTTAGTAATTTAGTAATTTAGTACAGACGCTTTTATCCAAAGCTACTCACAAATGAGGACAATAGAAGCAATCAAAACCAACAAAAGAGAAATAAGCAAATGCTATGACAAGTCGATGTTAGCCTAAAGAGTACACATAGCAAGGGATTTTTAATATATATTTTAATATTTCACTTTAATTTCTTGTGTTGCCGTTGTCTTAAGAGTGTGCGGCTTCATTATTTGAAAAAGCAACCACTTTATTGTTCCGTGCTCTATTCATGAGATATCAATGTCAGATTTACCCACCCCTACGTAAAAAACAAAACTGCAGTTGGTCATCTTATATGCCTCCTCGTCTCAGTGGGCGGTTCTAGACCAGAAACACCGCTAATGGACAAGGCACAATCAGATAACTAAAAAAAACTAAAGTGAGGTCAAAGGCATAACCTGCACACGGAGAAGAATAGAAAACAAACATTGTGACTCAACTAAACAAAGTGGAAAAGACAAAAAAAGCTGAATGTTTCCTTTCCTGCACCACAAGCTCTTAGGAGTCTATCGGTCATTGTGTTGACTGGGATGCGTCTTGCATGACATTAGCGCTAATGGGGACGAAGCGTACGCATATATTTGCCTGAACCAGAGAAAGGTGGAGAGAGTGATAGCCTGAGAGGAGAAAGAGAGAGGAAGTGAGAGAATGAAAAGGGCACATGAGGATAGAAACTGACGGATGTGAAGAGTCTGGGCCCAAAGAGAAAGAACGGGGACATGGAGAGGTCTGAATCTCCTGAGGCTTTTCCAAAAGCGCATTGATTCTTTGAGTAGAGCCTCTGCCACTCTGCACGTACACCAAGAGCCTATCCAGCCGCCTGCTTCAGTGTGGGAGCAGAGAAGAAAGGGAATGAGGAAAAGAGAGAGAGCGAGAAGGAGAGCAAGGTCAGGGAGAGAGGGTGTGAGGAAGGGAGGCAGAGAAAGGATGAAAGAGAGACATTTGTTGCTGTGCGGATGGGTGAAATTTCACGTCGCTGGCAGTGCGATATATGCCAGATTTCTGATCGGACAGGGGGCCATGAATACACATTGTGGATATTATGAAAGCCATCATTCATGTATCACTCCATCTGGATTCATACAAGCAGGGAAGTATCTGAAAAGGCTTGTTTTGAGACACTGTTTGAGTTTGTAGTAATGCTGAATGTAAAAAGGGTTTGTTTACATGTTCATATGCATATACTAGTGTAGTCAAAGTCAAAGTTGCAGAGCATTTAGGTCAGGTTTCAAGAAAAATTGAACTAATGATGGTCCGTTTTCAAATTTTGCAACTGAACATCTCTGCGCTAATTGAATTACAGAGGCTTTTCAACTCGGGCAAATAAAGTCAGACAGTGAGCCTTGCATGAGAACAATTACGCAATCTGCACTGATAATTACTAGCTTCGATTCAAACAATCCACAAACAGTGACAGCACAAGAAAAGGAAGATTTCCCTCAGGCAATGTTACTGTCTGCATCAGCACTCCTATATTGGCTCTGACCTCTACATGGCTCTTCCTGAAGTCATGCTCGTCACCCCCTACATGTTTCAGTGGTGCTAACCTCCTGCGTGCATCCATAACTTTTTACCGTGACACTGAATCAACATGGAGCCATTGTCCTCCATCTTTGTCAGTGGGGAAAGTGATCTGATTTACTCCACACTCAGCTCAGCTGCTATTTAGGGAGCTCCACGTTGCATTTTAATATTAAAGCCCATGAGAAGGTGGCCAGACACTTTAAATGCCATTTTTGCACAGCACAAGTGTTGATGACCAAAGGAATGAGTTTGGAGAAACAGAACCTGCTTTGTGCAGCACGACCTACACATGCACACACACAAAATACAAGAAACCACAGATCACCTTCTGAATCCAAAAAAAGGAAACATTTTGACTACTGCATACACTCTGGGTCAAGTCCAAGATGAACAGATGTGCCGATACGGATTGCATTACTGTTACAGACACAATAATATCCTCAGGACTCAGCACAGAATCTAGAGTGCCAAAAGTATTATTCAACAACAAACAACATTTCAGTCACAAATGCTTTTCAAAAGGTTCCTCTCATTGAAACAGCATTTGAGGTTCATGGAAAGGGTTTCCCACCATTTCCCTCACATTCTGCTCCAAAGATATGATGTCATATGTGAAGCTCTTCTATTTTTAAGACATTGTGCCCTCTTTCAGGGATAAACTACATCACTTACATCTTTAAATCAAGAGGGACAGACACAATAACAATCAGAGGCCTTCAACTATGCCAAAAGAGCTCTTAGATCGACTGGTTTTGTGTGAAAGTACAAGAGGAGCCTGTTATTTAACACACCAATAATTTTAGTGAAGCTGACAGAAATTCAAAAGACCCACCAGATCCAAGGGGCACCAAATAACTATCCGTGTGAATTTATGTGCTTGTTCACTAAAGAAACGACCTTGTTAACATCTATTTCCATCAGTACCATTGAGATACTCGCCAAGGACCATGAAAAAGCTGGTCGGGCATTCTTGTTTCCCTTAAAATTGAGGAGAGATGAATGGGAAGGCTTTTTACGTAACTTTACCAACTCATAAAAAGGCCTTTCTTTGTGAGGGTACACGGAGTCCACCAAATCTGTGAGACTTTTTATCACCAACCATCGGGAAGAGATTGCCTTTTCTTTCTCTTTTTAGCTAACACAATTCAACTAAAAAGAAAGCTCACCAAAATGAAAACTTCATGTCAATACTTGTAACATCCACAGGCATAATCACATAATGACTGTCTCTATGTTTTTCTAATCTGCATGTTTTCTGAAAGTCTGTTTACAACAGGGACATAGAGGGTTAGAAAATAATCTACTATCACTATACAAAAAACAACAACAGCATCTCAAACACTGTAAGAGAAGCCAGCATATGTTGCAGTGCCGATAAACTCTGTGATTTGTTCTCTCTCTCTAAACGTCGCAAAGGCAGCTGGCAATTTTCACAACTTGTCTACATTTTTGAGCGACTACTTCAGAGTGTTTGAAACAAAAAAACACTTCAGGCTTAATGTCTACAAAATGTCTCATATCAACACAAATTATACGTTTATTTACTATGTAGTTTTGCATCAAGACAGTGTAGATGTATTCGAGGTTATTTCCCTCTCTGTGTGCACAAATCAATGAATTTTACATACTGTGAAAATCTGGAAACATCTGGAAGAAAAGCATTTCCAGACCACAAGTCCTCATAAATTTAGAGCGAAGTCTTGGCTCATAACTAAAACTGTAACCCGAGTCCTACCTTTCTGCTCTGGCAGATTCAAATGAATGTGATTTATTAAAAAAGCAATTCAATAAACGTGACAATTGTTTCCAGTAAAACAATCTTAAGATTATTTTAAATTGATGGGAGACTCTTCATGATAATTAAAGCTATGCTGTAGATCAATTTCAAATTGTCTAGATCAAACTTCATAGAAACAAAGTGAATTTACATCTTTCATTTAGATGCTGTGACATAAACTAAACTCTAGTTATGCAGGTACGGTTTCGTTTATATGGTAAGTTGGTAACAGTGACATGAGAATGGTCCAAGATCAATGACTGATAATATCCAAACAAATCCCTGCATTAGCACAAAGTGAACATTGTGAACCAGTCCGTTGTGAACAAACGGCAGTCAATATAAATCACAGTACAATGGAAGATTCCTTGTACATTCAGATAAAACTGTCTGCATTCTTCCCCTTCAGTTGTTCATTTCTTTGAATTATCTTGCTTCTTGTGGAGCTCGTGAAGATAGTAGATAAGATATGTAACTGAAGCAAATGTCTGTTATTGTACAGCCCTTACAGAGCAGCCTTCACTACATTCATGATAAGCATGAAATCATAAACTGTTGCAAAATTAAAAAACCTAGCAGCACAAGGTTAGTTCAAAAGGTTCATCTAAGAAAAGTAACCTTGCATCACAAGAGTGCTGTTACATTCATAAATTCATTAATTACGTTCCACTAATTCATAAACGCACACCTGTTGCTTAACACAACGAATGCAATATATATATTACATACTTCTACTAAATCTGGAGACTTTTGAAGAAAATGCCATGACATATTTGTATTAGATGTACTTTCTTAACTAAGGTGAATATATTGGTGGAAAATGCCACAAAGAGTTTATGTACATTAAAGGGTTACTACACCCCAAATTGAAAATGTTGTCATTAATCACTTACCCCCATGCCATGCCGTTCCAAACCCGTAAAAGCTTCGTTCGTCTTCGGAACACAATTTAAGATATGTTTGATGCATTCTGATAGCTCTCTGACCCTCCTAGACAGCAATGTAATTAACACGATCAACGTCTAGAAACAGAGGAGATCGGTCAAATAATCAGGGGTTCAACCGTCATTTTATGAAGCTATGCGAATACTTTTTGCACGCAAAGAAAACTAAAATAATGACTTTATTTAACAATTCGTCTCCTCCACGTCCAGTGTTGCCAGATTGGGCGGATTTGAGCCAGGGTGGTTTTGAATTGTATTGTGCGGGTAAATATTGGCTTGGGCGGGTGGACAAAATTTGGGCTGGATTTTGGTCAGTTTTCCGGTTTCAAAACATATAAATTGTATAGGCCAGTGGTTCCCAAACCTGTCCTGGAGGACCCCCTGCCTACAAAAGGTGCAGGGCAGAGGGCCTCCAGGACAGATTTGGGAACCACTGGTATAGGCTAATTAACAAACAAGCCCAAGTGTGCACATAGCCTACTGAATGCATCCAATCAGTCATCACAACGTTATTAAACACGCGCTCACTGCAAAGATGACTGGTGCTGATGTTGACATCGCAGCCGCACTTTTAACCAATCACTACAGATCAGCAGACAGACATGATGATTCATGAGCGACGAGTTTTTAGCGCGATAACAGATCTAATTTTGAATATATCAGTTTCATCAGTTGAGTGTAAGTGACCACAATGCCTATATATAAGCTCGATTGTAAAGAGTCGAGAGTGTTTTAACTCTCAAAACGTGAATTACACCTGTTGAGGGAAATTACATGAAGGCAATATCACTGCAACTCCGAAATCAGAGCACAGTTAAATTATTTATATCTATACGATCCTGTCTTTTATCTTTTAAAAGGTCCAGATTGGTATATCCTTTAAAGATGCTGGACTTGTTAGTTTTGACTATGCAAAAATCGATATAATGTTCAATATGAACTTCACGAAAGACTTGGTTCTGAGTGAAATTATAGAGCGACATGAAAGTAAGAGCATTATTGTTGTTGTAAATTTTTTTATTGTCAGATTATCATACAGAATGATGTGTGCATGAAAGAGTGTGAAATACCTATAAATCTGTTGCTTATTCTGATCACTTATATTGGGCACTTTTGTGCATTTCAATTAATCCTGACTGTTGACATTGAAAATGATGCATGTGTTTTTCGAAGGTATCGGTTAATTTCTTGATTGCCGTTTTGACAGTGTCTGCTTGTATATTTTAATCATATTTGATATTTCTCTTTAATGTATTTGCCCCGATTTGATTAATGGGAAATGTATCTAGCATTATATTTATATTATTTTGTCATCATTATTTCATTATAAGGAGTTAAATGTAAAATGGCTCTTATCAACCTTTATTTACATTCTATCACATTATTTTGACAGTTAAAGTTTTGGACGGTTTTTGTGAGCTTTTGGGCTGGATATCGTCCATCCAACCTGGCAACACTGCCCACGTCACCCGTTTTGGAGAGTATTCACGGAGCGTAAACAGCGTAAGCTGTAGCGTCAGCTGCGTCACACGGATACGCTATTTTCGTCGTTTACGGTTTGATTTGAACGAAAACATCGTATCCACGTGGCGCAGCTGACACGAATTGTTGAATAAAGTCGTTACTTTTGCTTTCTTTGTGTGCAAAAAGTATTCTCATAAACATCAAGACTTTTTGAAATTAATAAGTAGCTATTTGTTATTACTTTCAGTAACTATTAAGCCAATATGCAATCACTTAATTACTAACATGTCAACCAATGTCACACTTACAAAACTCACCTTTTTATCTGACTCACCTGTCATCAGCTCTTGTCAAGATTGTTCTTCCAGAAAGTTCATTGTCCGTCAGTACGGCCTAACGTTACTGCAATTAATGTTTTGTAGCCATAAAATAAATAAATAAATCTGAACAAACAGTAGGCTAATCCTTTACAAAGTTTGTAGTTAATTACCCCGTAACTTTCAGTTGGCGACAAATAAGCTAACGCTATACAGAGTGGAAGTGTGCTTATATTATCACTATTACCTGTAAATTGAGATATAACTTGTTGTAACGTTAAGTGAAAAACAAAACCTGATGAAATTGAGCAAGATTTATAGGCATTATTAGTCTTTGTAAGGATATTAAGGATATTATTAAACCCCTAAGTATCGGGTGAGTAATGAAACCTGTTACTGACTGAAATATTTACTATTTATTTCGAATTTGTATTGACCACTAAAATAACAGACATCCTCGCGCATCTTTCACAAGGAGGCGGAAATACGTAATCAAGCAGGAAGTGAGTGTCAGAGAAAGCATGGCGGCGCGCTGTGTTCTGCAGTCCGCAAGGACAGCGCTGAGGACCGTTCAGAGGGAACTCAGCAGCAAGAGTTTGTTTCAGAGGACGACGGGGTTCTCGCAGCTCTCGTTTCATGGGGAGTGCGCCGTGTCGCGGACTTCGACATGGTGAGTTTACTGGAGCTTAATGTCAGGACATCCGCATCGTCCTCTTCATGTCATAGCTGTTATTGAACGTTTTTGTATTATATTATATGCCGTTCAAAAGTATGAGTGCACATTGAAAATGTGGGACGAAATAGAACATTTAATTTGGCTTCAATTTTATTTTAAGGTGTCCTTGTTATTGTGTATTTGTATATGTACCTAATAATAATATTAAGTAGAGGTATTTACTAACATGGTTAGGGCTATGGTTATTTGCATGTAATAATGCATAATGTATTGTTATTATGATACTAAATAAATACATGTAACGTGTAACAAGGACACCGTACAATAAAGTGTTACCTTTCATTCTTTAAAATGTAATTGAAAATGTTTTCAGCATTCTACATGTGTTCCTGTGGCTCAGTGGTAGAGCATTGCGTTAGCAGCGCAAAGGTTGTGGGTTCGATTCCCAGGGAACACATGTACAGCCTGAATGCACTGTAAGTCTGCTAAATGCATAAATGTAAATGTACACACCTGTACAAAAATGAAATGGGTGTCATTAGTCAGGTTTTGCACGAACTTGTGGAGTTCACGCCAGCTTCAGTGCATGTCACACAAAACAAGATTTCTCAATTAAACAGTATTATATTTGATTCACTTCTGTGTCGCTGTGAATGTCTGAAATCATTGTGCATGTTGTGTTTTACAGTGGTGGAGAAGAAAGATGGCAAAACGACGCTTGTAAGTAACATCTCCTCTTTCACATGTACATTCTAGAAAGAAATTAGTCATATAGTCAAACAATATTACATATTCTGCGAGGACAGTTCATTCTTGAACATCCAGTATGTAAGGAATTCTTGACGATGGGCTGTTTAATTATTAGAAAAATAATGCACACCGAGGTTTGCGTCGTGGCCGTTACACCTCGGGTGTGCATTGTTTTTCTAATAATTAAACGGCCCATCGTCAATTATTCTGCTTATACTATGGCTGCCACACCTCGAGACATCGATCAGATTATATTTTTAAAGTAATTTGTCTGGTTTTGTTACTTAAATCGCAATTGTGATTTAATCTCGGTTGCTAATTCCAAGACGTCATTTTAAACCGCAACGAAGGCTTTAGCCGTTGATAGCAGACTAATGTGGTTAATACAGTTAATAACTAAGTTATGAGAGGAGAGAAATTACCTCTATGCGTCTTGAAATTTTGGGGCAAAAACATGGATATGATCTGTCATTTTTATTATATTTATTTGTTTGGCCAGTGTCATTGTGGGTTTTGGTCATTTTGATGTTGTAAGCTGTAAAGGACCTTTGAAATAACTGGAATGATTTGGCGAAGGGATATTTACATGTAATGCGGTCAAGAACTGCCTAGAACTACATTCGCCGTGCGTTTCCCTGAAAATAATTACACCTTCGAACGTTCGTCAGCCAATCAGATTCAAGCATTCAACGCCCCGTGTATACAGAACAATAACTCACCGGTATCATCTGTCTCATAAGAGATTGAGACGGACCATAAATTACCACAATTGTGTTAATCTTACTTCAGCTTGATACTATTTACAATATTGTGCTTTTTTCCTCAGATAGAGGGTGTTCTAGATCCTACATCTGAGCGGCCACAGCCTCCTAACCCCACAGCTTCCTGTCCCATCTACAGATGGAACCTACAAAACAAGTATAACTACACCGTAAGTGCTCACACGTCTGATGATAGCGCCGTTATCTTTAAGACTTCTCTCTCACTCACTCTCATTGGTGATGCAGGATGTGCTGGTACTCAGTCAGTTCATTCGCTCAGACGGCGGGATGCTCCCCCGGCGCATTACAGGCCTCTGTGCTCAGGAACATACTAAGATAGCAATTTGTGTACAGATGGCCCATCGTGCTGGTGAGTAGGAGATATCTGATGTTTATGTTATGTGAAGATGCTCAGTGTTGCTCAACTTCAATAAAATCAATGTAATACAACATCTAAAACGGTTTTAAACCACATTCTGTCGATTCTTCTTTTTTTTATATATAATTATGAATGCAGCGTTTTAAATCTCATATTAACTGAGAGACTAGAGAACCATGTGAAATTTACCTAAAAATAAAGGGTGACCAATTTGCCTTATATATTTTAACGCTAAATTAAATGCATCAGCTACTCTTATTTGTTTTGATGTATTTATTAATAGATGAGATAATTTAACCAGTTCCTCCTCTTTTCTTTCCAGGTCTCCTACCAGATCATAAACCCCCCTTACCTGAAGGCCATGTACCAAAACCTAAATCCAACCCACCTCTCAACCGGTACGGTCACCTCAGAAAGCAGATGTCAATGTCACATATTTGATGAGCCATAATTTCATGTGCCATTGGGTTTTTTAGATTAAGTACCTCCAACTAATCCGACTGTCTCTGACGGTGTTACAGGTATCTGACGCGTTACTCTGTGAAGTCTGTGAAGCCCATCTACAAGACAGGGCTGAAGTGGTGTAAGAAGAGAATGAGTGTAGGACATCCTGCCCTGAAAAACAACGTCAGATACAGCCCCAAACCACTGTACATAAAGCAGTGATGGACACAGCTGTTTACCCAATCAAAACAGTGACTTCCGTGGGACAGAGAGGCTCTATGATTAAAGGATTTCACTTCCTCTGGCACAAAGAGACTGTGAGAGAACCAGTGTGCACTGAAACGTCAAGAAGTAAATGCAACGGTCACTGTAGTGTATCTCTAGAGCTGTATGTTCAGCCCTCTGATTTGGCTTTCCACCATGTGAGTTGAAGATGTTAATTATATTGCAAAATGCAGATTTGCAAATAAAAGTTTTACCTCACTTGCAGATTTTCTAAGTCTGCATGTGTCTGCGCCAGAGAAAATCCCAGTTACACTTTTGTGACTGCCTTAAAGGTTAAAACACCAATCCAACTTTAACTTTCCAAACATGCTGACATGTTTTACTGAAATATAATAACAGAAAGAAAATTATAGTGCAAGTAAATCACAGAGTTGATTCGACATTAACATTTAGAGTGAGATTAAAGCATCAGTTGTCTTCAAACGTTCTTTTGGTTGCTATAACATGAAGGGCAGGTCAAGGTTCATCAGTCCGTCTCCCATGTAGATGTACCCATACTGAGGGGTCTGGGGAACATGGAAGAAGGAGAGACCCAGCCAGAGCAAACTGCGTAATACACACACAGTGCCGCCCCGCTCAAGCTGCAGGCACCATGACCCTGCATGAAGAACACACACAGTTAGCAAAAATGACAAGAAAAAGACTAGAATTATCCTACTCTGGAAGATCAAAGACGAAAGAGAAGGCAAAAAGCATTTTACATAAACTGAACCTGAATTTTCAACCATTACACATAACAACCCCTGACAGAATCCAGACTGTGATAGTGTGACAGGCACAGAGTAAGATCTGGAGAAGAAAGTCATGACAGAGTTGGCTCTGTTATGGATGTCTATTATCGTAGTGGTGTATAAAGAAGAGGCGCTCTGGGGTCTTTCTGTCTGGGTGGCCCCTGTATCCAGCTGCCGGCATTGGCTTGCACACAGTACTGCAAAGCTCAATGCCAGTGAAGTCTGTCTGAATTACAGCACTGAACATTAACTAATAACAAATTTTAACCTAAAACACTCAAAAATATTCATAGTGGCTTTATTATGAGTTCAAATATGTATAGGCAGTAGTTCTATAGCTCACTAATTAGAAAAGATTTTGAGATAATATGCAGTAATTAGATTTTCTCATCTGAAAGATGCAATATTAAATAAGACTGAGAAATCAGACGAAACCTTTTCCCTCCATTTCTTACAGTGATATTTGGCTAAAAAGTCATGCGGTTATACAATATTTTCTGCCTTTCCAAGTTCTTGGGAAATCTCCCAACTTTTGCCTTGTACAGGCCACATTCAAGGAAACCTGAGTGAAGCCGAAGAGGGGGGTGGCGGTTAATATCACTGCCCATTCCCAGCATCCTCTACCCACTATTTGAGGAGTCCAGATGAACCTGTTCACCTCTGCCAATCCTTGAGAGGGGATTGGGTTTTCTCCACCTGATTGGTCAAGGGGGAAAAGAAAGAACCTGTTGCACAGGGTGGGTAAATGCCCTCTGTCTGAGACCTGCTCTACTTTTTCAGGCGAAACAAATCAACTTAGCCTAGTGTTACCTGAGGTTAGGAGCCATCCCTTAAAGAGAGAAATAAGGACAGATCACCTCCTTTAATGAAACGGCTGAGATGTTTCTACCACACTTAAAGTCTGGGCATGTGTCCAGTAAGTTGACTGTGCCTTCAGACTCTACTGAGAAACAACAGAGGCATTGCCTTCTAAACCAGAGACCGATAACAATATTCCCAGTGAGTAAAAGCTATAATTGACATGAGTGATCATGGACTTCTCCTACATCAACTACATCTTTACACTTCTAGGTCAAATTCAACAGGAAGGGCACTCTTAATTTTGCAACAAGCGCTCTTGTGCCAGAGTCACAAACCATGTTTTCACTAAATGTCTAGGCTCAAAGTGATCATTGCTCCGCCTGGTATGTTAAACAAGTCAGACTCCATCTGGTTAAGATTCAGGTTCAGCAGAACAAGATATTCCTTGAGGAACTCGATGTTAAATAATCAGTAGTGGTCTGTAGCCTGTAGGCAAGCGATGGGTAATGCTTCATGAAGTGTGCTTGATGAATACCTTTCAGCAAGCTTATGTCTGACTCGACAACAGACGAATAGCTTTCTGAATAACGGTTTTGTTAGTTCACTCCCAATTGACAAATATGGCTGGAAGACACACCAAGATATACGAGTGGGAGATTTATCGTTGTTTTATAAAATGGCAATCCCTCAAATGCATTTTCCCAGAAAGAAGAGAGAACAATGGGATCATAGTTTGCAGAACAACACCCCAGATGTCTCCTTGGATTTTGCTCGGCTTTAGACAGCTGCCAAATCATATCTGTCATTAACCCAGTGAAATCCAGCTACAGAGATCATGGGATGCCGTACAGAAGGATTTTTACACCCTCCTCATATTTCCCACCACTATTAAGACTTGCTAAATGCAATTTGCATGTCAGCATCATTTTTTGGAAAGTATGGTGGTGTTAACAGGTGTTGTTCACCTTTGAATTATAATGTCTAAAGCAAAAGAGCGGTTCGACTTCATTGCAAACATTTCATTACAGGACTAGAGGGTGGAGACTCCCACAGTAACTTCAGAAACAGAATTGTGACTGAAAATAAAACCGCATCAAGAATAAATCATCCTGGAGAAAGATCATTCCGTTTAATTACCTTTGGGAACGTCCTCGCTCAAAGGATCTAGGAAGTCAATAGCAGGGTTCAAGTGAGACATTTCCAAGATGGACTTCTTTTTCAGGTTAACCGGCTCGCAGAAGTGCAGATAGTTGTGCAGTTTCGCAGCTTCAGCGGGACCTAGACCTGCGATCATGTGTAAGGAGACCATAAGTCTTCTTTTTCCCAGACATGTCCTGGCCAGCATTGCAAATTGCCTAAAATATTCAGTTTTTGGCTGTGTTTTCATATTGTTCTATTGAACGTGATGTGGCATGGTGTGTGACAAGGTGGGATCTACAGAGAATGGTCAAAGCGATGCAATTGCTCATACTGTACATATAATATATGAGGACTGTGGAGAGCACGACAATTGAGAAACAAAGACAAAACCTGGACATTTTTGGCAATTTAGAAATGGACGTATGGACATCCTAATCATGTGTTAAAAATTTCAACAGATCTAGGGTCTGAATTCACATAAATGACAACATAAATGTACTGAAGACTGATTACAAGAAAGTGTCTTCAGAGAACTGAAATGGATTACATTTTACTAGGAGATGGAAACATACAGACTTTAGTTTTATACTCACACAGCTGCATCTGATTGCCGGAGGAAAACATATACAAACACTTGTGAACTGCTAAGAGTTTGGCTGTAAGCATGTAAATACTGTACCTCCAAAGCTTCGGTTTGTCTGCACTTTGCCGCAGGGGTTCTTGGTAAATGCACCACGTGGCACTACAGATGCATCTTTATCGATGTTTGACACAGTTGTTGCCAATCTACTCGCCTCATTCACTTTCACCTGCAGAAACGGAGGCATGTTAACCGCTCCATAAACACTCAAGCCTCCTGCCATCTACCATGTTTACTCCATTATAAACCATGAATAAACAGAAAACCGAATAAATAACAACAGTTGTTTCACATCCAAACATTACCACGGCCACATAAACATAACATTCATGTGTGTGTTTCCAATTTTCCTTGAAATGTTTAGACTCTTTGATTGCTAAATATTAAAGATTGGTCAACAAAGCAAGATCTGTATCTTATGAAGACACGAACATGCTACGATTCGTAAGTGCAGATATTTACATTTACATTTATGCATTTAGCAGACGCTTTTATCCAAAGCGACTTACAATTACATTCAGGTTATACATTTTCATTAATATGTGTGTTCCCTGGGAATCGAACCCACAACCTTTTGCGCTGCTGACACAATGCTCTACACCACTGAGCCACGCATATACCAAATTAACCAAGGAAGATGGGCTTTTGTTCATTTTCTTATTTCCAGAATGCTGCATGCTCGTTTTAGCCCCTTCTGTGTTGTGTAACCCAAACACCTCTCCTCTCACCGTGACCTCTTCCTCTGTGGCGTCATCCCCCTCTCCCTTAATGCGCATCTCTGTGTGCTCGTACTCATGGGACGGGTCGCCTGTGAATCGCCCCTGTGCTGCTAATGCCACATCTGCAATCATGGACTCAGTGGCTGGGGGGAGCAGGTGCCAATCCATGCAGTTTAAACTGTTCAATGAAAAAAATAACAATAATTATACAAATTAATTTCAGAAAGAACGTGTTTTATCACTCACTAACAAGATTAAACAGATGTTGGTATTGAATATCACAGTTTTTCCAAATAGTACTGACACAAAGGGTCTTGTAAAATAAATACAGTTATAGGCGTACTTGATTTTTTTAATAAATAATAAAAAACAATAAAATATTTTCACATACATAATTTTTGGAACTTTCACTTCAATGACCACCATATTAAGATTACATTTCCAACAGAAATTAGTAATTAAAGCAATAAAAGGTTATTATATTGCACAATCGGTTTCTTATTGTGTCATATTTTGCAGAGACTAATTTAGCCATCTTACATGTGTAAACAAGCACTTATCTAAACAACAAGTAACATGATCTCCTACCTGTACAAAGTCTTTCTGTTCTTCATTTCATCCTCTTCTACTCCTTGAGCAATTAAATAGTCGCATTTTAGCCCCAAAATCTTTCCCCAGAACACAACCCGTCTGAACGCATAGTTTCTCTTGAGAATGACCAGCGAGGTTTGAAGAGCGGCTCTCTGCTCACTGCTCAGAGTCAACCCGTTACCGGCGGCTAAATCTAACGAGTAATGCAAAGACTCGAAGTCCATCGCAACACTATTTACTTATAATACTAGAGTACTTCAGTCATTTGTATTTATTTC